>RWGY01000034.1:3937248-4029453 GCA_007726485.1 Eragrostis curvula | reverse complement strand
AGGTGCGCAGTGCCGAATGAGCGGCCAGGGGTGTAGAATTGCCCGTCGATGCAAGAACATCGGCTGACAATGCCGGGATGATGTTCCCAACGGTGGGTCCCTCCAGATCTGATCTGTGAACAGTAACGCGGATACTGTTCATCGCGTGAACAGTACCAACGCTGCTATTGCCGGAGACGAGGCTGTTGCTGCAGATGGCGATGGCAGCCTCGTCTATTGCATATGCCTCGACGACGCCAATTGCTGGCTCCAGGAGGCCTTGCTGCTCCAATGGAGAAGGGAGAAGAAAATTTGGGTTGAATTTCTCCCTGACTTCTCGACCGAAATCCTCCATCCACTTGATTGCATCTGCAATCAATTCACTTTGTGAAGCGTCTGGATCCATGGTCATTGCTGGCTCTGAATACCAAGATGTTACGTGCAACAATGGAGGGGAGAGACAGAGAGAGAGAGAGAGGGGCGCATGAGAGAGGGAGGGCGGCGGCCAATGGAGAGAGAGAGAGAGAGAGAGAGAGAGAGAGAGAGAGAGAGAGAGAGAGAGAGATTTAGGGTTTAACCCCTTAACTTCTACTTGCCCTTTATTGATAGACTGCCCCTCTTTATATAGAGGAGGTACAACTTGACCCCTAAGTAATCTATTATAATATGGAAGACTCTAGACCAAACTTATCTAACATAATGGGCGAGGCACCCCCTTTGGGCCCGTGGTTACTGTAACCGCCTGGACTCCCTGGGCCGCCGGTGGGCCCATGGCCATGGCGCATAACAGAATGGCTGGATTTGAACATCACTATGTAAGATTGGCTATTTGCAGACGCTTCTTAACACAAATCGTAGACGAAAATTTTTTTCGTCTCCAAATTCGCGTCTGCGAAGACGGGTAATCGCAGACGCGCATTTCCGCGTCTCCAAAAATCAACAGATAGTAGACGTGTTTTGTTCAAACGCGTCTGCAATCACTACAACATAGCAGACGCATTTTAGCAAAACACATATGCTATGATAGGCATTGCAGACGCATTTAGGCAAAACGCGTCTGCTATGATAGGTCATTGCAGACTCGTTTCACCAAAACGCGTCTCCAATGGGAAATAAAAAAATAAAAAAAATACAAATACAAATGCTTCTCAGTTCTCCATTACATACAGTACAAATGCTTCTCCTCCATTACATACAACACAAATACACAAGCTTTATCAACAATATACATTACAAATACACTATCTTGATCTATTCAAGTGACACAAATTAACTACTATTCCTATAGGTACCACTATTCACTACACAGAATTACAATCATCATAATACATTACACAGAATCACGATAACATTTTCTAAGCACAAGAATAGGAAGCACTGACAGATATTACATATACATAGTGCCAAGACACAATTTGCATCAGGAAAATATTCAATTCTCTCTAATTTAGTTGATTCTCCAAACCACCTACTGATAGTACCAAACTACCAATATCCAAGCTTACCTCAGTTGTTGAACATCAATAAGTTTGGTTCCTGGATTCCTGGATTGCCAACTTCAAGCCTGAGGATAATAGACATGTTCAGGTAAAATGAATACGCAATGTTCAGGCAATAGACATGTTCCTGGATTGCCATGTTGGATAACACATCAATATGCATACGCAATGTTCAGGTAAAATAAATCCTTTTTTTCTTTTATCTAGAGAAACACTTACCACGAATCAAAGTGATGTAGGGTTCAGATCTAGAATACAAATCAAAGAGAGGAAGACGCTTCACATTCAGTTCTCTTGATGAATTTGGTTAAAAGCTAATGTGCACAAATAATCACTACTTCAGTGTGTACCACAAATAATCACTACTTCAGTGTGTGCAGGGAGGTTAAAGCATAAAAAAATGCACTGTAAGTTGAGAGATGTTCTGACCCTGGACAAAATGTCAGATTCTACCTCTGCAACCTGCCAGGAATGGAAGTTAGGCGCTACATCGCCAGATAGAAAGCTCACTACAGATCACAATAATTCAGTTAGTGCTTTCATCCAAGTTCTGCTATTGGCAATAGAAGTCAAGAAAACACTTGGTACTGGTATGAGATAAATTACCTCTTTGGATTGTAAAAGGTGGTAGTTTTCAGTCTGCAGTAGCCTTCAGGTAAGCCGACCAGCAGCCTCCTCTTCAATCTCCACTGCTGGACTACAAACAAAGAAACACAAGTGCATATGCATAAGGTAAACTAACGAGTAAAATAAATGCAGCTATTCTGATCTGAGGAGCAACGAATGCAGTTTGAGTAAAATGATAAGAACATCCTGTAGTTAACTACCTAACAAGATAGCAACAAAATTTTTAGAACTCCAAAAGTGATCTACTATCATGAATGCATACTGCTGATCACTGGAACATTGAACATGTAGAAACCTAATTATTCAGCCTACTGCTAATCACTGGAACATGGAACAAAACAGGAACCTAATTATTCAGAAGGAGAAGTTGCTGAAAGAATACTCCACCGAGCAAACCAAGCAAATAATCATTATATCTCCTCGCAAAAATAAAAGTAATCATGCTATCAACATCTCTCATTGAAAAATGGACACATCAATGAGTCAATTATTACTGGAAGGAATATAATCCAGACAAAAGAATTATGTTAGCAACTTCACAGAAGTGAAATAACCAAGATCTCCTTCTACGGCCATTAAGGATTGCACATATAACAGGCCATCACAGAAGTGAAAGAATCACACCTCCTTCAGCACTGCAGATTGCACATATAACATGCCATCTATAGTTGCCAGAATAGAACTACAATCATTTTAGTTTTACACTATTTTTATTGACGTGAAGATATTGTTGGGGACTACACCGAAGCCCCTCCCTGACCCACGCGAAGACAAACAGCCAAGGGCGAAGACAAAACGGAGAAGACAATCAGACTAAGAGTCATGCCTATACAGCCAATGGCATACATGTAAATATGATCACTCTCCCCCTTATAAATATGGAGGGAGATGATCCTGTAATGACATCTGTTTTTCGGGCCACGAGCCAAAGAAGGAATCATTCGCACCGTATTCTGATCTCTCTAATCACTCAACCCCTTCGCCCGGCATCGCGGGTGAAGGAGGGCTTCACGCAACTAAACTGCAGGGAACCTGAGAAAGAACCTCTTCGTCCGGCATCTCGGACCAGGAAAGAGGGCTTCGCTCCGACCAGAAGGCAGCGACGACAAGCAAAGAGGGCTTCACGAGGTGATTCGAAGGCATCGACAACCTTCGAGGGCTTCGCCAGAACCAGAACGTTTCTATCAACCGTTGGAGGGCTTCGATCCGTCCCATCAAGACCTTCGATCCCCCAACATTTGGCGCCGTCACGCGGGTTGAACCCACGACCACGATCAATATGGCCAAGGCAAAGCCGAGAACAAACATCAGCGACACACAACGCGCAGAAACCGAAGCCGAAAACGAAAGGCTAGCGAAGGAAGCAGAACTCAGAACAGCAAGAGAGCAAGAAGAGCAAGACAAAGCTGCAAAAGCAGAAGAAATAGCAAGAGCCGAAGAGGCGGCAAGAAAAGAAGAAGCTCTAAAAGCAATGCAACTAAACAACGCTGAGACATCTCAAGCAGCAAGCTTTTAGCAGGAGGACGACGAAACACGCAACATAACTGAAAGGCTTAGCATAATAGAGCAAGAAAGAGTCGAGAGAGAGAAGAAGTTAGCCATCATTGAAAAGACAGTGAAGCTGAAAAAAGACATGCTCGAGAAAATAGTGCAAGCCCAACAAGAGATCAACGAAATGGACAGTAAGTTAAACAAATACAATGAAGAAATGGAAAATCTAAGGAAGCAATAACAAGACGCGCATCAAAAGCCTCGCAAGCAAATCGAGCACAAGATGGTGTACGAAGTAAGCAGCTCCGGCAAGGACAGCCAGCCATGCATCATCTACAACGAAAACTCTCCTTTGAGCGAAGAGCTACAGAGCGAACCTTGGCTGGTCAATTTCAAAATCCCAAAGATAAAGGCGTACCAAGGAAAAACATGCCCAAGGGAGTTCGTCATGTCTTTCGAAGCCGCAGTAGAATCGGGCGGAGGAACAAACTCAACATACGCCAAAGCTTTGGTCATGGCTGTCGAAGGAGTAGCGAAGACATGGTTTTCCACTCTCGAACCAGGATCGATTAATTCTTGGTCCGAGTTGAGAAGAGAATTCATAAACAACTTCCAAGGCTTCCAAGCATCCGAAATTCATCAGGGAAGGCTGTTGACGGTCGTTACGGACCAATTTCGACCGTCAACTAGCTCAATAAACAAGAAGGATTGGACACTCTTTACATGCACTTTATTTAAAGAATAACCTAGTTCCACATGTACCTCTAGATTTTAGTGTGCAGGTGGAATAAGGGAGAAATCCAGGTGAACTCATGCCCCAAGGCGACGAATCAACACTTCTACAAAACAACGTTCGCCGCGGGAATACAATTCCAAGACAAAAGGCCAAATCTCGTCAAAGTCCAACACAACTAAGGCCAAATGCACCTGGACCAGAGAAGTGGACCCAGAGGGGGAGCCACCTGCCAAAGCCCAGCCCAGGAGGGGCCAGGCACAGGTCGGCCGACCCCCCTGGCCAGGTCGGCCGACCTGGCAGGGTGGCCCCCTGGGCCCATCTTTCTATGGCGGTTTGTAACCGACCTCTGGAGGTCGGTTCCCCCTACATTAAATGCCACCGACCTCGGGAACCGCCTCAAAGTTGCCGACCTTCAAGGACTATATAAGGAGGGGTACCCCCCCTCCTTCCAAGACACACAATACACAAGGATCATTCCCTCCTCCTCACACTAGAGCTAGAGGCAATTCTAGGTAGTGCTAGGCTGAGTAGTGGGCTGCCCTATTGCTCCCAAAGTCTTGTGGAGAATTGGGTAGCGCTCTTGTATCCTTTTCTCTCTTTGTAAGACTTGTTATTTAATCTATGGAATACAAGTATTCATATAGTTGTTATGAGCTTGCTTGTTCTATCATGATCTTGTACGATCGTTCGTTGTTCGTTCATGCTCGTTCATCGTTCGTTCTTCGTTCGTTCATACTCGATCATCGATTATTCTTGAACTTGTTTAATCGTTCATCGTTCGTCGCTCGTTCTCGAGCGACGAACGCTTATGCATGACTTAGTGCTAGCTTTGATCCCTTTTATCTAGTTTATGCTAGTTAGGCCAGATGTTCTCATGTTTAGGCATCGGGCTCATTGTCCTGCAAAGGTGCTCTAGATTTATCACCCCGTCGATCCGAAGGGTTGGGGGTGCCTCGAGGGATCTAGAGTCGTGGTTAGTAACGCCGGCATGGTGCCGGGGTAGTCTATCCACCCTTGGGTATGTGCGTGTCCCACGGTTTGTAGAGGTAGGTGGCAGGAAGTGACAGCCCTGTCCATCCAAAGGAACCCTCCATGTTCGGGCACGGCATAGGAGTACGTAAATAGGCCGGAGTCGCGAGGCAGACCTTGCGTATGCCGGATCTCCCGATGTTGCCTAGGCATTAGACGCTTGCTTGTGCTTGCATGACGCTAGACGATAGGTAGAGGTTGTGCACGCTATATGAATGTTGTACCTTTGGAGTAGTAGCTCGCTAGTCTAACTTAGCATTGCTTAGGATTGTCTCTCGCCTTTTATTAGAGAGAGTGGAATGCCT
The DNA here is from genome assembly GCA_007726485.1 of Eragrostis curvula. Taxonomy (NCBI): domain Eukaryota; kingdom Viridiplantae; phylum Streptophyta; class Magnoliopsida; order Poales; family Poaceae; genus Eragrostis; species Eragrostis curvula. The sequence goes on along the minus strand of RWGY01000034.1, from coordinate 4,023,787 downwards.
TCGTGTGTGTCACACTATCCTTATTATTATTAAACCTTACCCCTGCATTGGAATGTGGTTATATCACTCATCGTTTGTAACTCCATGAACATAAGTACTCTTGTCAACCATGTCTTCCTTTGGGAAAATATAAATACGATACCCTGGAATACTCTCGGGTGAAATGCTACAACGGGTTATCCGTCCGCTTGCGGATATTCTATTTAACATGACAAACCTTATAATTCATATCTAGTACTTGTTACTAGTTGTGGATTATTTGGTTAAATAGTGCAAGTGAACAATTCCATAACCCCCGGCGTCTCCCGCGGTCGCGTGTTTCCCGCGTGACCGTAAGAGACGCCAACAAAGGCTATTTTCATGCAAGCAGAAACAAGACGAAGGCTTAAGGGAGTACATGCAGAGGTTCATGGAAATAAAATCAAGAGCAAAAGATGTAGGGGCTTCGACAGTTAGTGATGCACTAACGGAAGGCTTGAGTGCTGGCCCTTTCCATTCTGCATTAACGAGGAAGAGACCCAAAACCATTTTCGCACTATTGGACACCTTCGAGAAATACGCTAGATCAGACGATGAATTCCGAAGGAAAAAAGAAGACGAAAAGAAGCAATCCCAGCTGGTCAAAGATGAGAAGAAGTATAAAGAAGAAAAGGAAGCGAGTCAAAGCAGAAGGCACGATGATAACAGAGACAATTCAAAAGATCATAACAATCGAAGGATACACAACCTCGAGAACAAAGAAGAAAGGGGCGATGAAAAAAGAACCAAAGACGATGAAAGAGGGAAAGAGCGAAGCTACCAAGATAGAGACGGCGAAGACAAAAACAGAGAAAACAATCAGAGAAGCAGTACTCGTGCTCCATACTGCGAGTTGCATGGCGAAGGAAAAGGCCATACAACAAAACAGTGCCGAAATCTGCAACAATTCAAACAAGAATGGACCGCAGAAAGAGAGGCAAAGAAGGCCATCAGACACACGAGTAACTATCGTGAAAACTGGTCTCAAGGGAACCCAATGTCAACATACCCTTCGCACTCTGTCAATCATGTTGTCAACTATCCAAGAGAAGCTTCGTATCAGGCACAGCAGTATGCCTACTCTCAACCTCAAAGCCTGGCAGCACTGCCACCACCTCCAGAAACAAACCAGCAAAACAATGGAAGAAGCACAGAAACTAGCTACACGTCTCAAAGACAAACTATTAACGCTATCTCCGGAGGATCGACCCAGCAGGTAGACTCAAGAAGGGCAAGGAAAGAACACATTCGAAGGGTACATAATGTGACGTTAAGGACTCCGTTTGTGAAAACTAAGTGGTCCCATGTCCACATCACCTTCGGAAAGGAAGACGCAAGGGACCTCGACCAACCGCACTCAGACCCACTGGTCATCAAGGCAAATATAAAAGGGTTTGATGTACTCAGAATACTTGTCGATGGAGGAAGCTCAGTTGACATCCTCTTCGCCTCTACATATAGAAAGATGAAGCTAGAAAATGAAACACTGCAACCTGCAGGAATTCCATTGGTCGGCTTCACTGGAAAGGTTATCCAAGCATTGGAAAAAATTAACCTACTAGTTACTTTCGGCGAAGGAGACAACGTAAGAACTGAAGATGTGACCTTCGATGTGGTTGACATTGTTTATCCTTACAATGCAATCTTCGGAAGAGGGTCCATTAACAAGTTTGAGGCAGCCATACATCAGGGCTATCATATAGTTGTTATGAGCTTGCTTGTTCTATCATGATCTTGTACGATCGTTCGTTGTTCGTTCATGCTCGTTCATCGTTCGTTCTTCGTTCGTTCATACTCGATCATCGATTATTCTTGAACTTGTTTAATCGTTCATCGTTCGTCGCTCGTTCTCGAGCGACGAACGCTTATGCATGACTTAGTGCTAGCTAACGAGCGACGAACGCTTATGCATGACTTAGTGCTAGCTTTGATCCCTTTTATCTAGTTTATGCTAGTTAGGCCAGATGTTCTCATGTTTAGGCATCGGGCTCATTGTCCTGCAAAGGTGCTCTAGATTTATCACCCCGTCGATCCGAAGGGTTGGGGGTGCCTCGAGGGATCTAGAGTCGTGGTTAGTAACGCCGGCATGGTGCCGGGGTAGTCTATCCACCCTTGGGTATGTGCGTGTCCCACGGTTTGTAGAGGTAGGTGGCAGGAAGTGACAGCCCTGTCCATCCAAAGGAACCCTCCACGTTCGGGCACGGCATAGGAGTACGTAAATAGGCCGGAGTCGCGAGGCAGACCTTGCATATGCCGGATCTCCCGATGTTGCCTAGGCATTAGACGCTTGCTTGTGCTTGCATGACGCTAGACGATAGGTAGAGGTTGTGCACGCTATATGAATGTTGTACCTTTGGAGTAGTAGCTCGCTAGTCTAACTTAGCATTGCTTAGGATTGTCTCTCGCCTTTTATTAGAGAGAGTGGAATGCCTTCGTGTGTGTCACACTATCCTTATTATTATTAAACCTTACCCCTGCATTGGAATGTGGTTATATCACTCATCGTTTGTAACTCCATGAACATAAGTACTCTTGTCAACCATGTCTTCCTTTGGGAAAATATAAATACGATACCCTGGAATACTCTCGGGTGAAATGCTACAACGGGTTATCCGTCCGCTTGCAGATATTCTATTTAACATGACAAACCTTATAATTCATATCTAGTACTTGTTACTAGTTGTGGATTATTTGGTTAAATAGTGCAAGTGAACAATTCCATAACCCCCGGTGTCTCCCGCGGTCGCGTGTTTCCCGCGTGACCGTAAGAGACGCCAACAAGCATTTCTGGCGCCGTTGTGACACCCAGATTTTTTGAATAATTCAAATTAATTCAAATATAATACAATTTAATTTTTTTCTTTAACTAAAATTTGTCTAGGTCTAACATGCATCATGTTGTCTGCTTGCATTGTGTGACAAATGAATTTTAAAATCGATAGCAATTCGCTTTTGTGGAAACAGGCAGGCCACTCGACCAAAAGTCCCAGTGGCTCGTTGTACCCTTTCTCTGACGTTCTGGCCGTTGCGATGGTAACAACACAGCCGTGATCATTGCTGCCGCTAATTAACCCCATTGATTCTGTAATTAGTCCTCCTGCTATGGAAACGGCTCCCACTCCTTCCATATCTCAATCAATTCCTTTCCTGACGCATTGCTTCCTCTCCCCTGCGCCCTGGTTGTCCTGGGAGAAAATCAGATCGCCGCCGTCTACGGTAGGTCGCTGCCAATCAGTACTCCCTCGCGTCGAGCCGCCGTTGAACTTTGCTGACCCAAGCTTTGGCACCGCAGGGCATTTGAAGCTTGCTGAACCGATTGCCGTCAGGTTTTCGTCCCGGAGAACCCGGTCCAAACGTTCGCAGGCTGTTTCCTGACGGACCACGAGGACTGCCGGTTTGCCGTCGATGTTGCGAATTGTTGTTAAGTCTTGGTGAGAACCTGGCCCCGATCTTGCCTCTGGTTTTGTAGATCATAATGCAAGTTCAGACCTCCGACAAGTTTACCGTAGCAGGCATCGCGGCCGTAGTTAGCTGCTGACAGCAGCTTTTATTTTTCTAGTGTGCGATCTCATCAGTTAGCCTTGCCAGGATGGATACTAGATAGGACTAGACGTTTTCATGTTGCTTATTAGATAAGGCGCCCTGAATTTTAATCTCTGATGGCCTTTTTCTGTATAAAAGTATTTTAGTCCCTGTTGCTCGTCACCTCTTGCCAATGTTGCAAAGATGCTCTGTTCTTTGTACGAAAACAGAGTATTGCCGTAGCAGAATTTTCAGAGAAACCTTGTAACTTCAGTTACTTATATCTTTTTCATACGAACTCCGATTTGGACGATTCTTGCGCTCACACGACCGTTACGACGTAGGCTTTATTGTGGTGTGCTTGTTTTACTTTGATTGTACTGTTGGTTCTGTTTTCTCAGTATGTTTCTTGTTTGCTTGTCGGTACGATGATTTCGCGAACAGACCAAGAGCCGGGATTGAACCTCCAAGATCAGGTTTTTGAAGAGTTTGAGCAGCAACCAGGCAAGTGCCGTTGACCATACTGAACCCATTTAGGATTGTGTAGTTTTTATTTATGCATGCATGTCTAAATTGGAATCCCATGTTATGGTTTACTAGTTATTTCCTTATTATTCCTTGAAGCCGTTGATGAGTAGTACATAGGTCTGGGTAGCTTCTTGCTAGTGCTGTCAATGGGTTGGTTCATGGGTTCCTTAATTTGACTAATGTATACTGAACTAAATTCATGGGATGGTAATTGCTTCTAGAGACATGGAGATTAGGGAACCTTGGCAGGATGGTATGTTTGGTTTGGTGCCGTCGTGCACGAGAGTTCGGTTTGTGCTAGTGCCTGCCATAGGTTCTAAGGACCGGTTCATGGAGCATGTAACCCGGCTTAACAGTGCAGCCATGGGACCTATATGGGTACAGCCTGGCTAATTACTTGGATATCCTCTTCTTCTCTGTACACACCATCCGGCGGTCTAGTGGCGCAAGAGGGGGCTTCTGCAGCGGAGGTAAAATGTGACACCCCGTGTCACTATATTACAGAAGCGTGCAAACCAAACTGAAGTGAAGATGAAATTAAGCCAAATTCAAAATTCAAAATTCGAAGTTTAAACAAGTTCAAACCCATGTCTGTGAAGCAACTCGAAAATTTCTTTAACAACTTGAGCCAACCAAAATTTCTGAAGATAGCCCTTGCGAAATAAGAATTTTGGAGAATTGTTGGTGATTTTTGAAATTCATTTCGATTTTCAAATAAATCCCCAAAGTTCCAAAACTGTTCAACTTTGACTAGCTGCCATTTGAATTCTATTTCGAATTGAGATGTGCATGTTATGTCACTGGAAAGAGTATCTCATGATCTTTCGAATGCAACCGGTTTCACAATTTTTGGAGTTCGTTTGCTAGTTCAAATTGAGCGCCAAAGAATGGGGAAAATCCAGTTTTGAATAATTCGGAAAAATCGAAAGATGCCGTGGGGCCCGCTTGTCAGTGTCGTCTCTCTCACTGAAGGGCGCCGAACTTTAGCGCCGCGTGTCCGCCGGCGTACGGCGCCGTCGTGCCGCCCCGGCCCCGCTCCGACCAGCCACCTCGGTCACAAAACGCGAGCCCGCTCCACACCGGCCTCTCCCTCGCCCCATTTCCCCTTTTCCCCTGCTCGCCAAACCCTAGCTCCCCACCTCCGCCTCCACGCTTGAGCTCGGGTCGCCGCCTTTCGTCGCCGACGAGCTGACCGGGGCAGGCTGTAGAGCTGCGAGGGGTGTATATCGCCGAGATGAAGCTCACCATGGGACCCGAAGTCCCCTCCCCGGGGTGAGAGCCACGGATTTGGCCGTCGTCTCCCAGTCCGGCCGTCACTCCCCCTTTCTTCCTCGCCGTGAAATACTCCACCCTCCGGTGAGATTTTCGTCGATTGGCTGATGCTAGAGCTTCCTCCAGTTGGTGCGCACATGCTTGACACCACCCCTCACTTCCTTCCGCAGCGGAGCTGTCGGACTTCGAGTTTTCCCCGCCGTCGGTCTTCACCGCCGCGGCGAGCTCTCCGCTCCGACCACCCTCCAGGCTACCTCGACGTCATCACGTTACACGCCGACGACGCCTGCGACTCCAGGAAGCTAACGCACCAACGCGTGCACCTCGCCGACCACCACCTCGGCATCGCGACGCCGCCGAACCCCCCCGCCACCGTCGTCCTCGCCGCCGAGCCTCTTTCCGGCCATCCCCGCGGGCCACGTGCAGTGAGGTGAGCTCGCCGTGCCTCCCCGCGCATTCCCGTGTATTTAGTTTCGCCGTTGGCCGCCGGAAACACCAACTCCGGCGAGCGCGCCACCGTCCTCCGGCCACCCTCCGGTGGGCGCACCGTTGACCATAAGGTCTCGGATCTGATGCGGCTACTGGGGATCCCGTGTGGACAATCCTATGGCCTACCGTGCGTTCTTGCGCGCGACTGGCCAGATTCCGTGTGGCACGCGCTTGATCCGGTGCGGCCCAGATTCTGTGGTCGCCTTTGTGGCCCTGATCTGATTGGCCCGCCAAATTTTGAATCCTTTTCGTAATTAGTTTAATTCATCAGAAATTAGCATAAGCTTGAAAAATGCATAATAAATCGAATACACATCAGAAAAATACAAATCCAATTTCTTTGGGCTCCATGTAACATCCTCTGTCCAGCAAAAATACCAAAACACACTTTTGCAGATTGTGTATTTCCTGGAAAATACATCTGTCCAGATCTTGTTTAATTCCTTATAAATTCTCTGTTGCCCAATAAATCCTGAACACTTGCATGCCTGTTAAGAATCTGATAACACACCTACAGAGCATTTTTCCACTGTCACATGTTGTCTAATTATTTTCTTAAGATTTAAATCATGTTCTGCACTGTATAAATTATTATAAATAATCTACTTTGCAATAAATCATGAAACTTCACCATAAATTACTTCCAGTGGCACTCTTCACCAGAAAAATGCCACTGGACATAAATAAATTCTTGGAAATCGAATTACTTATTTAATCTACTCACGATTGATTAAATGGTGAACTTAATTAAAAGTTAATGAAGGAAATACTCCAGACGAAAATAATTAACAAAGTTAATCATTTGCACTTACAGTGTAAATGACTGTCCTATCAAGAAATAAATTCCTTAATTGCATCATATTATCATTGCATCTAACATGCATTAATTATCCTTGTCATAACGTGTAGTGACAGAGACGACTCCGGAGCCACTGGACTTCCAGCTGCCGGAGGAGCAGACCCAGGAGGTGCAGGAGGAGCAGCTGCAGCAGGACACTGACCCCGCTGACACTGTTAGCTACGCTCCTGAGCCAGGCAAGCCCCGGTGCATGCCTCCCTATTTAGGATTTTTATTTGTGCACTTGATTGGGGCTAGTCAATGTTTGTGCATTAGGTTTATTAGGAGTTGATGTGAAACCTTAGAACTGCATTAGGACTACCCTTCCTGATCTACCTTGTGTCCTATTTTTGTAGATGTGGTCTAGGTTACGTTAGAACTTGCTAGGCTTAGCGGCTAGCGGACGGTAGAAGTCGAGTGGTAGGTCCCACTCGCATGATAGGGACTCCTGGATTGTACTAGCTGGTTTTAGGATTTGTTGAGACCGGATGGGGAATTGCTTGTATAGGATGGTTGGAGAAGGCTGGGCCTTCACGGTGGTGTAGCCCCGTCTGTGTCGATTGAGGACCGTTCGTTGTTGGCCCTATTGAGCAAGTTCGAACGTACTGACTCACATGCTAGTGTTTTTATGGGCCTAGTAAACCTAGTAGCCTGCGTCACCCCGGATGTCTGGTAGATACTTTACTCTTTCTATCATGGTATTTGGGAGAGGTAGGGTGGCGTCCCGCGCAGTCAGCCGTCCGGGACGGGGGCTGCGGTGGGAGAGCCCTTCCTCGGGAGGAGTAGAATCTGGTACAGCTCTGGTGGTACGTAGCGTAAACGGTTGCCGTATGTGGCCTTTGCCGCATATGGCGTGTGGTCAGGTTTTTCTCCTGCAGGATGTACATCGATGCCGCCGCTCTCGGTCAAGAGCAACCTTGTTCAGTGCGCCACATCGTAGTGTGATATGATTGATGATATGATGCTAGTCTATTTACATTACTGTTATTTACATTGCTATCTATATACTGTCACTGTTGATGTATTGTTACGTTATACATGTTTTAGAGATATGCACACTGTTTTAATGGATAAGTATTTATCTTGAAAAATAAAACTTGAAAGTAAGGATCAAGTAATTAGTGCGAGTTATGCTATTGAGTCAGCCACCTCTTCGTAGCCTTGCATATTAGGAGTCGGCTGTAGATAGCCAATTTGACGGGTAAGACTTGCTGAGTATTAGTTGCTCAGGGTTTGGCTCCTTATGATTTTATTGCAGGTAGCACCTTTATCCCCGACTCTACGGGTGGAGGTGGACAGTGGGATGGCCAGCTCCCCTTTGGTTGGACAGCCCACTGGGAGACTGAGGAGTGATCTCCTCTCGAGTCCGCATCTTCATGGCTTTGGATGCGGGTTCTTGTGTATCGTGAGCTCGTGCGCTTGTACCTTTATTTCTAGACTTGTATCGTTATTTTCCGCTGTGCGACTCTGTGTTTTAAATGGATTAATGTAACTACTTAAAGACTTAATTTGTGCTTTTTATATGCTGTACTGTTGCGTCTGTTCATCAGCGCTTGACCGACTCGATCCTGCGAAAAGCGGAGACGCTTCATAAAATGGACTCCATATGCTGTTTGCGGTGGAACCTTAGCGGGTGCCTACAGGTTGAGAGGACCCTTGGAAAGGCCTTGTAGTGTGACCCTGGCTACACACCCCGGAAGTGTGAAGCAAAACGGGAAACACGACTCATGGGGAACGTGCGCGAACTCTGCAGAGATTCAAACTGTCATGACAGCCGTGCTCACGGTTAAGAGCGGCCTGGACTTATTCATGATTAGTGGGGGGCTTGGTTGGCTGGTTCATTGGTAGCCAGGTGGTGGGAACCTGGTGGTCGGATTGGGATACAATGAGTTCTTTCCTTGCCGGTTCAGTTCTGTTGGAGAGATGACACACCTAGTAATTCGGATGCTTTGAGTCTAGGTTTGCATAGTGTAGTAAACCCGAGTCGAGCCTTTCTTGTTTATAGCCAAACATGTCATACATTCCCACACTTGCTGAGTACTTTATGTACTCACGTGAGCTTTTTCCCTCTTTTTGTCATATATTGCTGCTCAGACGAAGGAGGAGAAGCGGAGTACAATGACGACGACTTCGACCCGGACGCTTCGTACTAGGCTGGCGCTCCCCCGGACAACGCCTGTGGAGATGGAAGACACCGCTTCACTGATTGCTGCATGTACTTTTCTTTTAGACCTATGGGTCCTTATGTATCGAATATTTAACGTTTACTTGGCTTGTAATAAATGATATTTCACTATTTGTCGGCTACATGTATGGTTAACTGATCCTGGCATACATGTGGAGTACATTCGGTTGTTTTCTTTGAACCGGGTGTGACAAAGTGGTATCAGAGCCGAGGTTGTCCGTAGGACGCGAGGCTAGGTAGAAATGGTTGTTATAAGGATTATTTTCGCATATCAAACTATTTTGAAAAAAAAATTGCTTTATTGCTCTTCTGCCGCTTGCTTCATTGATTTATTTACTTTGTTTGGAGCTTACAAAATCTTCACTATAATTGTTCTGTTTACGAAAAGTATTACAAAGTTGTTCGTTTCTCTGTTTAAAATCTTGCAAAACTGTCACTTGCTTATCTCTTGCTGTTTTCTTTTCTAAAAGAAAAAAAAAATAGATGACACATATGCACGAGCATCGAGGCCATCTACGGAGGTACTAGTTTGTGCTAAGAGAACATGATATGCAGTGGTGCCGCAAGATTTTCAAGAACTGCTTGGTGGGTGCTTACACTTCAGGTCAAGCTATCAAGCACCTTGACAGTTCCATGGACGTGATGATTGTTGGTCAGGAGCAAAGGCGCTGATGAAGCTGCATTACATCGATGACCAGTGACACAAGCGGATGCTACATTGAAGGCTGCTAGAGGGTGTTAGAAGGGAGCGTCGACAGTGAGCAGTGCTCCGACCACAACACTTGGACAGCCACCGCTCCACCGCGCAGGCCCGTTCATCATCCGCCGACTCAAGAGTGACTCAGAATCTCTTTTACCTGTCAACACTCTCCCTAACGCTGCCATTTCATAGGCGAGTCACCCCTCTAGAGTTGTATTATGCAAAAGTTTTAGCATCGTTAGTTTTCGCTTTAGCCGGTGTGGTGTGTTGAATTCTTGTTTGCTGTGTGGTCTGGTTAGACCCTTGTTTGCTTTTAAAATTTGTTTGGTGTGCTGATACAACCATGGAACGCCTCGGCAACTTGTCCATGGCCGTATCCTTTGCTTGTCAATACAATTCATCCATAGTTTAAAATTTCATTGATGCATGTAGCTGGGAGTCCTTTTTATCTTAGTTCTTTCACTAATACTACCCCTGCCGGTTCCACATTTGACATTTGAAGAAATGCGTGAGCAGAGGAGCAAGCCAATGGAGGACTGAACCTTCATGAAGATGTTTCATGTTCTGATCATCCTGATAAGATACCATTGAGACATCGGAACGCATTAGTCGGAACATGAGGATTCATATGTGCAAAGTTCAGTGGAAGCATCGTTCTGAAGCAGATGCTACTTGGGACAGCGAAGACAACTTGATGCCTGAGTTTCCGAATCTTTTCTCTTAGGTTCTCAAATCTCGAGGGCGAGATTCATTCTAAGGGGGGTAGATTTGTGACACCCAGATTTTTTGAATAATTCAAATTAATTCAAATATAATACAATTTAATTTTTTTCTTTAACTAAAATTTGTCTAGGTCCAACATGCATCATGTTGTCTGCTTGCATTGTGTGACAAATGAATTTTAAAATCGATAGCAATTCGCTTTTGTGGAAACAGGCAGGCCACTCGACCAAAAGTCCCAGTGGCTCGTTGTACCCTTTCTCCGACGTTCTGGCCGTTGCGATGGTAACAACACAGCCGTGATCATTGCTGCCGCTAATTAACCCCATTGATTCTGTAATTAGAGCCTGTCCTCCTGCTATGGAAACGGCTCCCACTCCTTCCATATCTCAATCAATTCCTTTCCTGACGCATTGCTTCCTCTCCCCTGCGCCCTGGTCGTCCTGGGAGAAAATCAGATCGCCGCCGTCTACGGTAGGTCGCTGCCAATCAGTACTCCCTCGCGTCGAGCCGCCGTTGAACTTTGCTGACCCAAGCTTTGGCACCGCAGGGCATTTGAAGCTTGCTGAACCGATCGCCGTCAGGTTTTCGTCCCGGAGAACCCGGTCCAAACGTTCGCAGGCTGTTTCCTGACGGACCACGAGGACTGCCGGTTTGCCGTCGATGTTGCGAATTGTTGTTAAGTCTTGGTGAGAACCTGGCCCCGATCTTGCCTCTGGTTTTGTAGATCATAATGCAAGTTCAGACCTCCGACAAGTTTACCGTAGCAGGCATCGCGGCCGTAGTTAGCTGCTGACAGCAGCTTTTATTTTTCTAGTGTGCGATCTCATCAGTTAGCCTTGCCAGGATGGATACTAGATAGGACTAGACGTTTTCATGTTGCTTATTAGATAAGGCGCCCTGAATTTTAATCTCTGATGGCCTTTTTCTGTATAAAAGTATTTTAGTCCCTGTTGCTCGTCACCTCTTGCCAATGTTGCAAAGATGCTCTGTTCTTTGTACGAAAACAGAGTATTGCCGTAGCAGAATTTTCAGAGAAACCTTGTAACTTCAGTTACTTATATCTTTTTCATACGAACTCCGATTTGGACGATTCTTGCGCTCACACGACCGTTACGACGTAGGCTTTATTGTGGTGTGCTTGTTTTACTTTGATTGTACTGTTGGTTCTGTTTTCTCAGTATGTTTCTTGTTTGCTTGTCGGTACGATGATTTCGCGAACAGACCAAGAGCCGGGATTGAACCTCCAAGATCAGGTTTTTGAAGAGTTTGAGCAGCAACCAGGCAAGTGCCGTTGACCATACTGAACCCATTTAGGATTGTGTAGTTTTTATTTATGCATGCATGTCTAAATTGGAATCCCATGTTATGGTTTACTAGTTATTTCCTTATTATTCCTTGAAGCCGTTGATGAGTAGTACATAGGTCTGGGTAGCTTCTTGCTAGTGCTGTCAGTGGGTTGGTTCATGGGTTCCTTAATTTGACTAATGTATACTGAACTAAATTCATGGGATGGTAATTGCTTCTAGAGACATGGAGATTAGGGAACCTTGGCAGGATGGTATGTTTGGTTTGGTGCCGTCGTGCACGAGAGTTCGGTTTGTGCTAGTGCCTGCCATAGGTTCTAAGGACCGGTTCATGGAGCATGTAACCCGGCTTAACAGCGCAGCCATGGGACCTATATGGGTACAGCCTGGCTAATTACTTGGATATCCTCTTCTTCTCTGTACACACCATCCGGCGGTCTAGTGGCGCAAGAGGGGGCTTCTGCAGCGGAGGTAAAATGGACTCCATATGCTGTTAGCGGTGGAACCTTAGCGGGTGTCTACAGGTTGAGAGGACCCTTGGAAAGGCCTTGTAGTGTGACCTTGGCTACACACCCCGGAAGTGTGAAGCAAAACGGGAAACACGACTCATGGGGAACGTGCGCGAACTCTGCAGAGATTCAAACTGTCATGACAGCCGTGCTCACGGTTAAGAGCGGCCTGGACTTATTCATGATTAGTGGGGGGCTTGGTTGGCTGGTTCATTGGTAGCCAGGTGGTGGGAACCTGGTGGTCGGATTGGGATACAATGAGTTCTTTCCTTGCCGGTTCAGTTCTGTTGGAGAGATGACACACCTAGTAATTAGGATGCTTTGAGTCTAGATTTGCATAGTGCAGTAAACCCGAGTCGAGCCTTTCTTGTTTATAGCCAAACATGTCATACATTCCCACACTTGCTGAGTACTTTATGTACTCACGTGAGCTTTTTCCCTCTTTTTGTCATATATTGCTGCTCAGACGAAGGAGGAGAAGCGGAGTACAATGACGACGACTTCGACCCGGACGCTTCGTACTAGGCTGGCGCTCCCCCGGACAACGCCTGTGGAGATGGAAGACACCGCTTCACTGATTGCTGCATGTACTTTTCTTTTAGACCTATGGGTCCTTATGTATCGAATATTTAACGTTTACTTGGCTTGTAATAAATGATATTTCACTATTTGTCGGCTACATGTATGGTTAACTGATCCTGGCATACATGTGGAGTACATTCGGTTGTTTTCTTTGAACCGGGTGTGACAGCCGTTGCCGGGGAAGACATTGGTTAACAAGAATACAATGATTGTTCATGATTACACTTGATGTGGTTTAACCATTGCCCATGCAGGCTAACCTTGATCTGTTTTCTCTTTGATGTGAAAACAGGATAGTGTATGCGTGGATTCGACTTGCCGAAAAACTTCGTTGATAATCCCGAGTCACTTGTAAGGAAGACTCGACACCGCGTCGTCGTCTCCCCTCAAGTACTCTCGACAAGCGAACCCGCATCTTCCGCACCATCTACGTCAAACGTCATGGCTGAAAAGACCCTTCGTGAATACTCCGCGCCCACCGTCGCTAATGTGCCCATTGGACCCAACGTCGACGTTGGTGACGCCGGACTTAACATAAGGTCCAGCCTCATCACGATGGTGCAAGCCATACCCTTTTGTGGGAAGGCTTCCGAGGACGCCAACTCTCATCTCCAACAGTTCCTAGAAATATGCAACACGTCAGGCACGGGAGAAGGCAATCAAGATGCCATCAAGCTCCGTTTGTTTCCGCTCTCCCTCCTTGGGAAAGCGAAACAATGGTTCTATGCAAACCGCGCCAATATTGACACTTGGGACAAATGTTCTACGGCGTTCCTCGCTAAGTTCTTCCCGATGGGCAAAACCAATGCTCTTCGTGGAAGAATTGCAAGCTTCCAGCAAGCAACAAATGAATCCATACCCGAGGCATGGGAAAGGCTCCAAGAATACACATCAGCCTGCCCACACCATGGGATGGAAGAATGGCTCATTCTTCAACACTTTTACAACGGGTTAACACCAACAGCCCGTGGACATATGGATGCCGCTGCTGGAGGAGCCTTCTTCTCCAAAACCGTTACTCAAGCAAAAGATCTTATAGAGAAGATGGTCTCCAATCAAGGGTGGAGCGATGATCGACTCCAAACACGCTCAAAAGGCATCCACCCTGTAAAGGAAGTGGACATGTTGTCCGCCAAACTTGACCTTCTCATGAAGCGTTTGGATGAACACACTTCAAGTGGTAGTGTTCGTGCATTGGACTCACACATGACGTGTGAGGAATGCGGGGATACAGGCCATATGGGGAAGAATTGCCCCCACACCCAAGAAGATGCATTCTACATGAACAACAACAACGGGTATCGTCCAAAAGGAGGTCAAGGATATAATCAAAATCAAAATAGAGGTAACAATTTTCCTGGTTTTTACAATAATCAGCCCTCTTTGAAAGATTTGGTTCTTGGCCAAGCTAAAATTAATGAATCAATCAACAAAAAGCTTGCTGCCAGCGATAAAGTTTTAGAAAATATAAATTCACAGCTAGAAGGTTTTTCTTCCGCTTTCAAAAATCAGCTGAGTTTTAACAAAATGATAGAAACTCAAATAGCTCACCTTGCTGCTCTCGTTCCTTCTGCTAATTCCGAGCAGATTCCTGGGCAACCAGAATCTCTCATTAAAAAGGTTAACGTTATCACTACGAGAGGAGAAATGTTCTCTCGTAAGACTAACCATGCAGGGGAGAACAGGCAAATAAGAGAAGAACCTTCTACAATAAAAGCTGATCCAGGCTTTCCAGTAATCCCTTGTGCAATCAAGAGATTCCACTTCAACTACGCACTGTGCGACCTTGGGGCCAGCGTGAGCATTATGCCCAAGGCAATCTTCGAGCAATTAAAGTACAAGTTCCTCACGCCAACAGCGATGCGGCTACAATTGGCCGACTCATCCTTTCGCTTTCCAATGGGGATTGCGGAAGATGTGCCGGTATCCATAAGAGGCCACACCGTCCCGGTGAACTTTGTGGTGTTGGACATGGATATTGACAAGGAAACGCCCCTCATCTTGGGACGTCCCTTCCTTAGCACCACAAAGGCCCAAATTGATGTTGGAGTCGGAGAAATCCGCCTCTACATCAATGGGAAGGAGGAGAAATTCGAGTTTCAACCCCGAAAAGAACAATGCTCGATGATCAAGATCAAGTATGGGCCAAACCCCTCAAACATCAAAGAAGTTGAAGTGACCCCGAGAAAGACGGATAGTCTCATTGCTCTTTGGAAGCAAATTGACAAACGTGAGAATCCGTCATGGTACCAACCCAAGAAGCCCGCAACAACAAGGCCGGGGTTATGGGTCAAGAAATCGACCCCTCAAATTGAGAAGCCACCAACACATCCTACAAACCCATCAGTGGCAAGAACGCACCGACACCCAGCTCACCAACCTCACCAACATGACGGAGCGGGGACAAGCCGATCTTTCGGCTTACTTTCGCCACATGGGGTTCAATCCACCAAACCCATGAGCAAGAACAAGCTTGGGAGGGAGACACCATGCCCCCCGCTAAGGTATCATGTATCGCAACTTGTATCCTTTTCCTTTCGTTTTTGCTTGTTCTTGTTTCTCATATGAAAAACAAAATAAAAATAACAAAACTAAAAAGAACAAAAATAGTTAGTGTAGCTTCTTTTTTATGTGCTGTAAAAATGTTTATTTTCCTTCTATGTTGAGATGATGAATAGTTGCTCTGCCGTATTTCTCTCTTGTGCCTAGTTTATAACTTAGTACTCTCCAAGTTTTAAGTTTGTTGGCTGAAAAATATTTGCTTAGAACCTGAAACTTGTGGGTAGCATACGCTTGCACTGAACCTAAGTTGTTGTGAGAGATGATATGGTAAAAAGAGCTGATGCAATCTTGTTCCAAGTTAAGCTTGAAAACTCCGGAGCTTTTTGTTTTCGAAAATCATAAAAAATTATAAGTTCCTCAGTGATGATAAATTCCTACCAAAGCCATATGTAGTACTTAATGAAAAACCTTACATATGCTGCTTGTCATTTCATTGAGCTTTATCAAAATTGTGTGACCCTAGTGAGATGCTTTCCATACTCTCATGATCAAGATCACGTACACATTCCACCTCATATGCTAAACTTCTACACCGGAAGTTAGCAACATGTCATGCCATCCACCAAAATAAAGACACTCCTCACAATATATCACCTCTCTTGAAATATCAAAATTAGACATGGCTATGCAAAAGAAAGAAAGAAAATAAAGCTCACAGAAGATGAGCATGAAAAGAAAAAGAAAAATTTTTTATCTGCTCTCATTTTGAGCATGGAAAAAGAAAGAAGAAAAGATAGCCATGCCCCAAAATATAAAATAAAGAGAGGTGAACAAAAAGAGGAGTAGTCGCATACACCACCACCATCCACACTTGCACATCTTGATCTTTGATTGTATGACTTGCTATCTCCGTGGATCCACTCTTTTGGTTTTGCAAAATATGAATGCAAGTATGCCTCTCTCCATATCCTACCTTGAGCTCCACAAAAAGCCTATTAGATGTAGGATGAGGCAACACACATGCCTTGGTAAGGGATAAAAACACCACTTGAGCGACTCGAGAATATCACTTGAGGAACTTGGTTTTATTTTTTGAAAATCTTTTTGAAAACCTCCGGAGAATAAAAGCAAAACAAGGAATGAGAAAACAAATGCTCGTACACCGTTCTCTCTCTCAACCGCCCAAGGTGAAGTAATAAGCAAAAGCCCCATAAGGACTAAGGGAAAGGTGAGTTACCTTGGCCAACTTATTCAACTCAAGGATGAGTATCTTTGTTATACACTTGGTACCTTTGAGAAGTAGGCATTGTAGCAACTCCTGATCAACAACCTAAAGTCCTACTTCTTGCTCGGGACGAGCAAGGGGTAAGCTTGGGGGAGTTGTTGACGGTCGTTACGGACCAATTTCGACCGTCAACTAGCTCAATAAACAAGAAGGATTGGACACTCTTTACATGCACTTTATTTAAAGAATAACCTAGTTCCACTTGTACCTCTAGATTTTAGTGTGCAGGTGGAATAAGGGAGAAATCCAGGTGAACTCATGCCCCAAGGCGACGAATCAACACTTCTACAAAACAACGTTCGCCGCGGGAATACAATTCCAAGACAAAAGGCCAAATCTCGTCAAAGTCCAACACAACTAAGGCCAAATGCACCTGGACCAGAGAAGTGGACCCAGAGGGGGAGCCACCTGCCAAAGCCCAGCCCAGGAGGGGCCAGGCACAGGTCGGCCGACCCCCCCTGGCCAGGTCGGCCGACCTGGCAGGGTGGCCCCCTGGGCCCATCTTTCTATGGCGGTTTGTAACCGACCTCTGGAGGTCGGTTCCCCCTACATTAAATGCCACCGACCTCGGGAACCGCCTCAAAGTTGCCGACCTTCAAGGACTATATAAGGAGGGGTACCCCCCCTCCTTCCAAGACACACAATACACAAGGATCATTCCCTCCTCCTCACACTAGAGCTAGAGGCAATTCTAGGTAGTGCTAGGCTGAGTAGTGGGCTGCCCTATTGCTCCCAAAGTCTTGTGGAGAATTGGGTAGCGCTCTTGTATCCTTTTATCTCTTTGTAAGACTTGTTATTTAATCTATGGAATACAAGTATTCATATAGTTGTTATGAGCTTGCTTGTTCTATCATGATCTTGTACGATCGTTCGTTGTTCGTTCATGCTCGTTCATCGTTCGTTCTTCGTTCGTTCATACTCGATCATCGATTATTCTTGAACTTGTTTAATCGTTCATCGTTCGTCGCTCGTTCTCGAGCGACGAACGCTTATGCATGACTTAGTGCTAGCTTTGATCCCTTTTATCTAGTTTATGCTAGTTAGGCCAGATGTTCTCATGTTTAGGCATCGGGATCATTGTCCTGCAAAGGTGCTCTAGATTTATCACCCCGTCGATCCGAAGGGTTGGGGGTGCCTCGAGGGATCTAGAGTCGTGGTTAGTAACGCCGGCATGGTGCCGGGGTAGTCTATCCACCCTTGGGTATGTGCGTGTCCCACGGTTTGTAGAGGTAGGTGGCAGGAAGTGACAGCCCTGTCCATCCAAAGGAACCCTCCACGTTCGGGCACGGCATAGGAGTACGTAAATAGGCCGGAGTCGCGAGGCAGACCTTGCGTATGCCGGATCTCCCGATGTTGCCTAGGCATTAGACGCTTGCTTGTGCTTGCATGACGCTAGACGATAGGTAGAGGTTGTGCACGCTATATGAATGTTGTACCTTTGGAGTAGTAGCTCGCTAGTCTAACTTAGCATTGCTTAGGATTGTCTCTCGCCTTTTATTAGAGAGAGTGGAATGCCTTCGTGTGTGTCACACTATCCTTATTATTATTAAACCTTACCCCTGCATTGGAATGTGGTTATATCACTCATCGTTTGTAACTCCATGAACATAAGTACTCTTGTCAACCATGTCTTCCTTTGGGAAAATATAAATACGATACCCTGGAATACTCTCGGGTGAAATGCTACAACGGGTTATCCGTCCGCTTGCGGATATTCTATTTAACATGAGAAACCTTATAATTCATATCTAGTACTTGTTACTAGTTGTGGATTATTTGGTTAAATAGTGCAAGTGAACAATTCCATAACCCCCGGCGTCTCCCGCGGTCGCGTGTTTCCCGCGTGACCGTAAGAGACGCCAACAAAGGCTATTTTCATGCAAGCAGAAACAAGACGAAGGCTTAAGGGAGTACATGCAGAGGTTCATGGAAATAAAATCAAGAGCAAAAGATGTAGGGGCTTCGACAGTTAGTGATGCACTAACGGAAGGCTTGAGTGCTGGCCCTTTCCATTCTGCATTAACGAGGAAGAGACCCAAAACCATTTTCGCACTATTGGACACCTTCGAGAAATACGCTAGATCAGACGATGAATTCTGAAGGAAAAAAGAAGACGAAAAGAAGCAATCCCAGCTGGTCAAAGATGAGAAGAAGTATAAAGAAGAAAAGGAAGCGAGTCGAAGCAGAAGGCACGATGATAACAGAGACAATTCAAAAGATCATAACAATCGAAGGATACACAACCTCGAGAACAAAGAAGAAAGGGGCGATGAAAAAAGAACCAAAGACGATGAAAGAGGGAAAGAGCGAAGCTACCAAGATAGAGACGGCGAAGACAAAAACAGAGAAAACAATCAGAGAAGCAGTACTCGTGCTCCATACTGCGAGTTGCATGGCGAAGGAAAAGGCCATACAACAAAACAGTGCCGAAATCTGCAACAATTCAAACAAGAATGGACCGCAGAAAGAGAGGCAAAGAAGGCCATCAGACACACGAGTAACTATCGTGAAAACTGGTCTCAAGGGAACCCAATGTCAACATACCCTTCGCACTCTGTCAATCATGTTGTCAACTATCCAAGAGAAGCTTCGTATCAGGCACAGCAGTATGCCTACTCTCAACCTCAAAGCCTGGCAGCACTGCCACCACCTCCAGAAACAAACCAGCAAAACAATGGAAGAAGCACAGAAACTAGCTACACGTCTCAAAGACAAACTATTAACGCTATCTCCGGAGGATCGACCCAGCAGGTAGACTCAAGAAGGGCAAGGAAAGAACACATTCGAAGGGTACATAATGTGACGTTAAGGACTCCGTTTGTGAAAACTAAGTGGTCCCATGTCCACATCACCTTCGGAAAGGAAGACGCAAGGGACCTCGACCAACCGCACTCAGACCCACTGGTCATCAAGGCAAATATAAAAGGGTTTGATGTACTCAGAATACTTGTCGATGGAGGAAGCTCAGTTGACATCCTCTTCGCCTCTACATATAGAAAGATGAAGCTAGAAAATAAAACACTGCAACCTGCAGGAATTCCATTGGTCGGCTTCACTGGAAAGGTTATCCAAGCATTGGGAAAAATTAACCTACCAGTTACTTTCGGCGAAGGAGACAACGTAAGAACTGAAGATGTGACCTTCGATGTGGTTGACATTGTTTATCCTTACAATGCAATCTTCGGAAGAGGGTCCATTAACAAGTTTGAGGCAGCCATACATCAGGGCTATCTATGTATGAAGATTCCTGGTCCCATCTCTGTGATCAGCGTCCTCGGAGACCAACTCCAAGTAAGAAGTATTGAAGATGGTGAAACCCCTGGGAGGAAGAATGTCCACTTCGTCCGAAGGAAGCAAAAGGCCCCAGAATTCAAGATCTTCGGACTCGAAAACTCGTCCTTGACATATCAGAAATGCATGAGTCGTATCTACCAAGAACATCTCTTCGGTAGCATGCGCGATGCCTATATGTAAAAGCATAAAACTTGCGGGGGGTGCACTCTTTTTCCTCACGAGGGTAGCCCTGCGAAGGGTGTGAGGTTTTTTAACGAGGCACCTTCCAAGACTGTAACACAGTTTTATAATTACCTTTTTACCCTCGAAAAATTCCAGAGCAATTTCCTGGGAGGCGTAGAAGAGCCAAGGCTCAAGAAACGAAGCTTCGAGCTCAAAAACGATATCAGGCAAAAGCCTAGAGAATCCGAAGGTCACACCAATTGAGTATTTGGTGTAATCTAAGTTTGGATCGATGTATCACAAGGGATGATACAGAGACTCCAGACAAGAGCCGAAGGGAAAGATAAGCAGAGAAAGCTTAATCTACCCAAGTACAGGCAAACAGAAACCTTCGTACAAGAAAAAATCGCGATCCTTCGCATGAAAATGTTCAAATATCAAAGAACGAAAACACGAAAACTTGCGTTCCTCAAAGGAAACACAAGGTCATCATGCAAAAAGCATTAAGAGCTTCGATGATATTGAAGAAATCTTCTCTCTGGCAAAGACCTCCGAAAGACTACTTCAAAAGAAAAGCTTTATTAAGCACAGACATCAATTAAGGAGAGCCATCGTCAGGCTCACGCTTTACAACAAGGCCTAATTCTAAAAGCATTTCACATACAATACTAAATTCATCGAAATTATATCCATTCGAATGAGAATAAGGCCTTTGAAATATGGGATCTATTACCCCAGACGAAATCATTCGCTCAACATGCGAAGCTGCATCGAAGGAGGAAGACGAATCTAAAACGTCCCCTCCCTTCTTCTTCTTAGCCGCACCTCGATGTGAAGAACTACTACCTCGTGGACAGCGACCACGAGGCCTTCGTTTGTTCCGACCCCGACTCCCTTCGGGAACATCAGCCTCTGGGCGATAAACTCTCCCAATAGCCACAAGGCTACCAGGAGGAAAAGAAAAAGAACTTTCACCTCCCTCAACAGGTGACAAAGGACTCGAATCACTAGATAAGTCAATCCTCGAAGGAGAACTAAAAACTTCAATCGGAGGCTCATGGCGAATCAAGCCACTAGAAGAAGGCTCTGGAGTCGCAAACTCGCTCAGGGAAACATCAGATGATGAATCCGGAGCAACACACTTCTCCAAAACCAAGTCAGAAGAAGCCTTCGGAGTAGCAAACTCGCTCAAAGAAATATCAGACGAAGCCTAAGGTCCAAAAACCAAGCAAAAAATTAATCAAAGCAACATAAAGTCTACAACAATATTACAACAATTCTCAACAAGACACAAGTTCGAAGGAATGATATAACCCATCTCCCGAAGAAAAAATAAATTGTTTATACCTCACTCTGAGGCAGACGACCGACAGACTGCACACGGTTCCAGAAGGATTCGTCAAAATGACCGGCGACCTTCATAAGAGCTTCAACCACAGGACGGGGAGTAGAATCAACAGCTGAAAATTTGAAATTGTCAGAAGCTACCTTCGCCAAAGCATTGCTCCCTTCGACATCAAGAGAATGGAGGAGGTCCCGAATAGCCAGATGAACGGCATTGGTGGAGAAGGCCCTGCAAGCCTTCACCACGAAAGGAATGTGGACAGAGAGCCAAGATTGACGCTGCTCAGTCGAAGCATTCTCAGGGATCTGATCAGGAATAGTTCCAACCGAGATAAGAGCATCCTGAATATGGCTGCAAAGAGAAGACAGGCGAAGCTCTTCAGCCTTAGCAAAAGAAGCCGCCTCCTGATCCGCAGTTTCAACTTTTCCGCGAAGGACCTTGTTGGCTTCCAAAGCCTTCGCAAGGGACGAATCAAGATCCTCCAGCTGTTTCTCTAGAGAAGCTACCTTCGCCTTAAAATCTTCAGTAGATTTGACGAGGGTCTCCTTCTCAACAGAGAGATCTACCACACGTTTTTCACTAAGAGCAAGAGCATCTTCTTTCTCCTTGATCTGAGATTCAAGAGTAGAGAGATCCATGCGAAGCCGGTCCCGATCAGCCCTTGCCAGAGTCAGCTCATTAAACTGGTGAAGGGAGGCTTGGGTAATAGCAAGCGACTGACGAAAACAAGAGCGAAGTTAGAAAAACAAGCAACTGAGAAAAAACAAAAAATAAAACTGCTTACCTTCATCTGCGAAGATAGTAAAGACTTGTACAGAGTATCACTACCCTGAAGCACAAGCTCATTCTCCACTTGGGGAAAACGAAGCCTCTCTGCAGCAGCAACAAAGGGCGCAGCGGCCCTAGCACTCATGACGAAGGTGTTCGAAGGAACGTCGTCACAAAGAGTTAAAGAACCCCCAGTAGCTTCTACTGAATCAAAAGTCATGTCAAAAGGGAGAAACTCTCCAAGCATTGCTTCAAAGACTGAATGTAGGAAAAGATCACCACCTGCTGAGGGGCTGAGGGGCTCACGAAGCACAACATCTGGCTCCGAAGGTAATTGAACCTGGGAACGATCTGTAAGAGGTCTCAGGTTATCAGCAATTTGACGAAGCCCAATCACACTAAGAGATGAGAGATAACCTTGATCAGAAGCTTCAGCTACCCCTTCATTACGAACAGGGGCAACAGGAGGAACATCAGGACCATCAACACAGGTCTTGTCCTGGATCTTAGCCTTCGATCCAGACTTAGCAAGAACAGAATCAGCGCCCTTGATAGCCTTGTCCTGAATCTTGGCCTTCTCAGTGGCAATGGTATCACGAACGTCAACTGTAGAAGCAGAAATATCCCTTGCAACAGAAGAAGAGCCCTTCGAAACGACTTTCTTAGGGGCAGACTGAGCTTTAGACCCAGAAGAATTACTACCACCATCCTCCGGAATAGAGAACAAATCTAATGTAGAACGAATCACCGGAGGCTTGAAAGCAAAGGAAGACTTCGCTGAATGTGAAGTCTTCGGCTGATTCGCCGAAGGAACAGCAGCACTCAAAGCTGTAGCATTAGCTTCACTAATAGCCTTATCGGAGCAGTCCTTCGACGAGGTCTTATGAGTTTTCAGCTTCTTCTTAGCTTGCTCTTCGCTAGACCTTCGGCTACCAGACATCTTGAAAAAGAACGAAGGAAAAGGATCTCCTACTGCGAAAGGAATTGGAATAGCCAAAGGAAAAAAGACTCGCAAAGTATACGGTTGAAGGAACAGCGCGCCCACGATGAAGATATATAGAAGGGAAGCGACTATCGGGAACTGAAAAGAAGTACGGAACGAAAATGACAAGACACGTGTATGGGTCAGAAAGGCGCACGTTGCAGTCATAAATTGATAAATAAAATTGCTTCTGGTTTTAGTTACACTAATAACACATCACCAATTGAAAGACTACACCGAAGCCCCTCCCTGACCCACGTGAAGACCAACAGCCAAGGGCGAAGACAAAACGGAGAAGACAATCAGACTAAGAGCCATGCCTATACAGCCAATGGCATACATGTAAATATGATCACTCTCCCCCTTATAAATATGGAGGGAGATGATCCTGTAATGACATCTGTTTTTCGGGCCACGAGCCAAAGAAGGAATCATTCGCACCGTATTCTGATCTCTCTAATCACTCAACCCCTTCACCCGGCATCGCGGGTGAAGGAGGGCTTCGCGCAACTAAACTCCAGGGAACCTGAGAAAGAACCTCTTCGTCCGGCATCTCGGACCAGGAAAGAGGGCTTCGCTCCGACCAAAAGGCAGCGACGACAAGCAAAGAGGGCTTCGCGAGGTGATTCGAAGGCATCGACAACCTTCGAGGGCTTCGCCAGAACCAGAACGTTTCTATCAACCGTTGGAGGGCTTCGATCCGTCCCATCAAGACCTTGGATCCCCCAACAGATATATGACAGGTTGTGATATTCTTCAGTGTACATGGTGTACCATTTCCTGTCTTGAGGATGGTGGAAATCCTTATTTAGATTATAGATGGAGCACACACTGATTTTATCACCGAAGAAATCACATGCACAGAAATCATTAGCATCTAAGCCCTGGAATAGCAGGTAAAGAACAATGAAATATTCTGAATACTTGTGCAAAGGCTGAAGTTAAAATCTAGCGATCAATTCAGTGTACACAGTTACCAACTTCAGTAAGCTATCGTTAACTGAACTGAAAACAGAACAGCCACAGTAGTGTCTATAGAGATTAAAGGGAGTGAGCCTGGATGACTTATCTATGAGCATTGAGGCAGCATTTATCAAGTGAGTCAGCCGAGTAATGGCCGCACCCTCATGCTCTCAATGTGAGCATGACAACTGGAGCCGAACTTGGTCCTCTCTACATTGCCAGTGGAGCCGAACTTGGTCCTCGCAATGAGCCCCATGGCGCGGAGATGAACGGGCCGGCGTCGGTGTATGCCGGGTTCACCCCGAGGCAGAAGCTCAAGTTCCTGCCCCGCGCGGGGAACACACCCTCGTACGACGACGCGGCGCCGGCCAGCGCGTCGTCGGTGGTGTTGACGGCGGTCCAGAAGATGCCGTCGACAAGGAGGTCGAAGACGGGCGGCGCGGGCGGGGACGGCGCGCCGTAGAAGGTCAGGCGGAGGAGGTAGTGGCGGTTGCGGTCAACGGGGAGCGAGTAGCAGTACTTGGCCGTGGGGCGGTAGGGGAAGGCGCTCGTCGTTGAGGCCGGCTCGCCGGATCCGTGCCCTGGTCCTCGCCGGATCTGCGCCCTGGCCCGCCCTGCTCCTCCGCTCGAAGAGCTGTCGCCGGATCCGCGCGGAGGAGAGGAGGAGCTCGCGGGATGGCCGGATCTGAGGCGCGCCGCGGATCTGTCCGGCAGAGACGGCGGAGCCACGCAGAGGGGAGGGGAGGCGGATGATGCTTTAGCGCAGAGGGGAGGGGACGCGGATGGCTGCGACGGCGTCTCCGCGGTGGTGGCCTGCCGGGCAAGGCGGCGGCGGCCCGTCGTCGGGTGCGCGGAGGAGAGGAGTTGGAGAGGAAACCGCGTCGGGTGCGGGAGCAAATGGATAAGGCAATGAGTGGCTGAGAGAGGAGAGGGGGCGCTCAGACGTGTGCGCCCTTAAGGGAATACAAGAAAAAATTCGGGTCCGGGCTCCTTCTTTTGGTGACACGTTTTCACGAAACGCGTCTGCTACCGTAGACCACCTCTGTAGCAGATGTGTTTCATTGGGCCGCGTCGCCTGTACTGCTGTATAGCAGACGTGTTTTGTTCTGTACGACCCTATAGCAGACGCGTTTTGTTCATACACGTCTGCAATTTATCATCGCAGACGCGTTTTAAAAACACGTCTCCGAGTTCCAGTGTCTTGTATTAGCCTTTTTTACATAGTGCATGCTGAAGTAGCCAGCAGCCACTCAAGAGGAATAGGTGGGATAGTATCCGAATGAAGTACTGATCTATATTTGTGATAGATATTGCACAACTGATCGACAACAATATGTCCAGCTCCAAGCATTAACCAAAGTTTGACTTGCAATCAATTTCAACATTATGATTGGATCTTGGGCGCTACGCGCCAACTATGAGACGTTGGGCACATCTGTCTTAAGATCCTAGTATTGGTTGTGAATTAAATGAGGAGATGGCCAGAAAGGAACGCATCACACAGTCACACTCGTCTGAAGCGTGCAGAGGAGAAGAGCGTCAAGGGATGATGGTCTGGAAGAGAAAGCCAGCAAGCTGGTGTTGTTGTCGGAAGGACTGATTGAGTTGGTTAGTTGAACATACTAGAGTTGCCAGCAGCTAATGGCGAAGAAGATGCAGGATAGTATCTAAATTACTACGTAATAAAATGTCATAGGTGACGGGCTAAGGCTCTTATAGGTGATGGCTGTTGCCCTTCATCTTTCATGAGTCATAGGTGACTGGCCTGTCATGTGTGCCCGTCACCTATTGCTAAGATGAAAAAAAAATCAAAGTATTTACGATAAAAGGCCGCGGTGGTGTAGCTCATCCAAGTTTCAGAGCAAGAACATCTGAGAAGTTGTACAAGTATGAGACAAAATATACAATGAACTGTGCTCTTTACAACACTTTGACATTCTAAACCTCACTACATCATATCTAAACCTGTCGCTTGAATATTGTTCTAAATTTAGTTGCATTAATTCTTCCTAAGACTAGACATGGACAGACTTATATGAAGGTACATATTAGGATGGCACTGAAAGTATATCATCAATATTATGGCTTGATCATGACCTTTACTTGCCAACTACCGTTAGAACAATCTAACATATCAGAATCACGCCCCAACCCCTTATCTTGAACAGCTCCAATAGTATAGTCATCAGAACTGGCTGCCAACTGTACGGACCCAATTCTGTTATTTCGATATGATTCTGATAGTCATTCACATGAACATCCGACAATCACATATAGTGCAGGTTAGATAAACTTATCAAATTATTACAGCCACTTCCAGTATGAACATAGTTTATTGCACAAACATTTATATAGTCACACTACTCTAGCTTCTTGTACTTCAAGTTCCAGTACATTATGTTTCAAATAGTGCCTAGCGAGTTGCATGGCTTAAGTCCATGGAAGGAAATTCTATGCGTCGCGTATGCACAGTGCCCCCAGTGCATCACCATCCCGATCTGCGCCACCTGTCCCTCCCACAATCTCCAAGCAGCCCTCGCTCCCCTCTTCCCATCGGCTCCAAATCGTAGCAAGCCGACTGAGCGAATTAAAATATCAGATCGAGCCGGCAGCCCGTGTCATCTCCGTCGCACCCCCTATGTCCCAATCGGCTCCACCCTCCAACCCCATGCCGGCGGTTGCCCTCATCCCCATCGCCAGCTCGCCGGGGTGGCCCGGTGACTGCAGGTTCCGCCCCCACCGCTGCGTTGCCTCCGACCCTCGCCGGCGGCGGCGCCCATCTCCACTAACGGCTTCGGATCGGACTTCATCACTTTCCACGCGCCCCTGGTTCTGATGAAGTTGGAAAACAGCTCCTTGGTGCAGCGGCAGCGGCCATCGATATACAGGCACAGCATGGCAAGAACTAGTGTGATTGATGTGAAGATAAAGAGAGATTTTAGAGGATATGTTGATGCATAAATTTTGTTTCATTCAGAATAAGTGTACAACGTCAATTTAATTCCTCGTTCACTTGTTTTACTGAATATTTGTTCAGAGTTGTTTCTTCTGGCTCAAAGATATCCTTGTTTACTTGTTTTACCGAGTAATATGTGCAGAGCTAATCAAACTTAGAAAACGTGCAGTTGTGCAGGTGCAGCTGAATACATGTTTAACCAAATCGATTCAGAAAACACCAGCCATTTATACTGAAAGTGCAGTTGTGCAGCAACAGAACTTTGCTGCGTTTTCTGGACTCTATTTCTATTGAAAGTAACAGGCGGTTCACAGCCGAAATGGCCAGGGATACATGGCCGTCATGGCCTCCTAATTTTACTGCATGGCACTGAACATGGCCAGCCAACCCAGGAGACTAGCTCCACTACCTTGACTCAACATAAAACAAACTTGACTCTGAAGAAAACAAATTCCTAACACTAGCTAATAACTATCCGAGACTTAACAAACTATCACACGAGGCTTTATTCCAACAGGCTACTCCTTAAATGTTGAGTGCTTTGATGCTTCATCAAAATGTAACTTTCGAGCTACTGCTGCCTCTTGATCAACTCCAAGTAATAGACTTGTGTATCCTCCTAATGCCAAAGGAGCCATCATGGCTGAAGAATCGCAGTACATATTGGCAGCCACGTTCGGTATTGCCGTATTAGCAGCAATGCTTTCATCAACAGATCCCTGTTCCAAAGTACGTTAAATTATTCGGATCAGGTGCAGTGAAATTAATTACTTTTAAGAGAAAGAAGAGGTCATGGCATATGTCTTACAATCAATTGCAGATCTTGTCCACCTTCTCTATTGTCAGATGCAATCATTGGATCTTTACCTATGGGTTATAAAAAAAGAAGCAATATTACTAGCTATACAAAATGAGACGGGATGAATAGCATTTTTTTAATAGGTGACTCACTACTATTGTTCTTAGCAGTCTTCTTTTTTTTTTCTTCTCAAGAGAAATTTTTTCCTCTTTTGGTCTTTGGACCTTTTATCACCGGAGGAACCTTTATTGACACTTTACCCTTTAATATATCACCAACATATTCAGTAGAAGTTTGAGGAACCTCTCAAGATGTGGTAGGTCTTTGGAGTAGTGAATTATCTGCATCCAAGTCCAACTTATCAATAGCTTTCTCCAGCTCATCAAGAAGCTCTTTCGAAACTGAGCACTTAAATGCCACAGATGTGGCCTTTCGAGAGATACGCGCAGCATGTGCTTTCAGAGTATCCCCATGCTTTCCATTTTTTTGACAAATAAATCCTCTTTTTGCATACTTTGTCCATCTGTGTAGTATGTACTGAGGTGGCAGACCAAAAACTTCATTGATATTAAGGATTCTGAGAGCATGCTTGCATAATATACCTAAAGATATATGAACAAACATTTAGAACTTCGCAAATAATAAATTGTGAGCTGATGTAACTAAAATATGAGCCTACATACCAATAAATTCAAACTTTCTGCATGAGCAAGTTACCGAATTATCCTCGGAGTTAAAGACAACTATTGCTTCCTCTTGAAATTTCATAGGCATAACCCTGTACGTCATGATTGTCCCCTCAGTTTGTAACAGTTTGAATGATATAGAGAATTGATCTTTAAATTCCTCCTCAAAATCTGAATAAAGTTTCCTTTTATATGATTCAGCAGCAGTGTTCAGCATAGGAAAATCTTTGATATAAGTAATTGGGGTGGATCTCCGTGACTTATAGTCTGTGTCCAATTCGTTTTCACGAAGACTAGTGGCACACTTGTCACATTCTTCTATGAGTTCAGAAAGACAGAGTTTTCTACAAAACCTTTTCTTGAAAACATTATTCATACCTTCACTTCTCTGAGTTGAGGTCATATCGGCGGTGAAAGAGTCACGGCATACAGCAGCCCAATGCTCCTGCAAATCATATATGTGTTTCAACCATGAGTTCTTCTCAAATTTATAACGAGCCAACATTTCAAACCATAGCTTGTTAAAGTATGCCACTGACCTTTCCTCATAGACACATTTCTTGAATTCAGGAAGAAACTGGGAATGGTCTGCAATCACATGACTGAGATGTTTGGTACATTTTGAAAAATATGCCACAAACAAAGACGATGCCTCGTGTTTGGGAATACAGTGCTCACTGCTGCTGCCATGGCAGCACATTGATCTGTGAAAATTGTGCTGGGATGTTTTCCCGACATTGCTGCTAAAAATGATTGAAAAAAGCCAAACAAACGAGTCGGTAGTTTAATTAGATAACAGTGCAGCCCCAAAAATAATTGTCTGCTTATGATGGTTCGTTCCAAGGAGTGGAGCAAAAGGCATTTCAAACTTGTTAGTCTGAAAAGTTGTGTCGAATGACAAGGCATAACCAAAGCATGCATAATCCATGATAGCTTGACCATCTGCCCAGAAGAAGTTAGCTATTCGACCAGTAGGCTTATCAATATCTATGGCATAAAAGAAAGTAGGATCCTCCAACTGTTTATTCTTCAAGTAATTTAGAAGAGTCTGCGCATCATTGGCTTCCAAATATTTCTCGCGCTCATGACCAATTTGGTTACTGCAATCCACACGTCTGAAGGGTACATTATCAGATCCTCCATACCACTGCTTGAAAAAGTCCCACACTTGGGCCGGCTTTATTCCAGCTTCTCGTATTTGACCAATTAGATGCTTATCTGCTTTATCAATGTGTCTTTGGGACCTGAGCATGGGTCTCTTATTTGGACTTGCAAGATAATGATTGTGTGCGAGGACGACCTTTTGCACTGTCCAAACTCCCTGTCGACAAACACTGAACTGAATACGAGCCTTGCAAGACGTCCTAGTAGCAGCATTTTCTTTCGATGTCTCATGTGATGAGTGAGCAATTTTTACTCCTTGGCTACTGCAAACAATATGCTATGATATATAGTTTTATCTGCTCTTCTCCTTGTGTTGCTTTTCCTGATACTAAACCCAATCTCCCCGGCATAGGTGTTGTACATCTCATACGCGTCATCCTCTGATTTGAAGACCATTCCAACTTGAGGTACTTGAATTGTCTCACCATGTGCATCATCCACCTACAGCCCAATACACTTTAAACAAGCTACAACTACGATATGCATAAATATGTTAATCTATTTTTTTACTGTACCTCATTTGGCGAATACTGAGATGCCACGGCTTCAGGTGTTTCTTGATCAGAAAACATCATGCTTTCATTGGGAGCAGCCGACATGTTGATGACTGTTGATGGCGATAGGATATCGGCAGCGGCCTCCTTCTCGGCGGCAACATTGGACATCAGGAGCGGCGCCTGGTGCATGATCTCAGCGACGCTGGACATGATCTCGACGGAGTTCAACGTATCGATGACGGCTGGGGCATGATCTCGACGAACTTCGACGTTGCCTGTTCTCGGCGCCGATTGCAGGTCGATCTCCGGGCGAACAGAATACTCCATGGTTGCCTAGGGTCGGCGGCGTGCGAGAACAAGCGACGTCTCCATGATCCGAGCGACGTTATACCAGATGGAGCCGATAGCATAGGAAGCTGGTTTCTGTATTTACTGAAGATTTGAATGATATTTGTATGTCTATGTGAATGTGTTTGGTCCAGTGATTTGATAATCCAATGTGGTTTTTTTTTGTTTTCCTGAGTATGATTTCTCTGTGTGCAAACCGTCAAAATGATTTCCTTGTGTGCTATCCGTCAGGCAAATTAGAATTTCCCTGTCATCATATCCCTGTGTGCTATTGCCTGACGGGTTGCACACAGGGATAGTTTCCCTGTCGGTTTTTAGCATTTCCCTGTGTGTTTTTGGCACACAGGGATATTCGAGTTTCTGATAGTGTCCATAGACAACCAACTTCCGTTATTTAATTGGTCACAAAAAAAATCTGTTATTTAATGAGATAAGGTTATTAGTTTAATGGTTCCCTTTCAGAGACCCAAACCGGTGTTGGGTTGTGAAATCTGTACCCAGCCTTTGAGCTACAAATGGTAAGATTGACCTAAGGTAGCATTGTGCACGAAATCGCTTGTGGTAAAATTCTACAGGGAAAGGCTCTGCAACCCGTACACTGCATTAGAAACACTAAAAGGTGACAGGACAAGACCCCCATTGGTGACCGTCATTTTTCCTGTCACCATTGACCGAACATTGGCGATGGGAACTGTCGTAGCCCTAGTTTCCAGATATTCCGAACCCTATTTTAAGATTTTTCCTGAAGACTTGTCTTGCACGACATGGTTTACGGGAAGGTTACGATCTCCTTGATAGATTCGGAGGAGGAACATTGTAGTTTAGAAAGGACTCTAGTAGGCGGTAACCGGCCTATAAATATTCATGTAACCCCTATGGGGAAATCTATCTGGCACCCTGCGAAACCCTAACGCAAAGGTTGCCACATTATACAAGATCGCACTGGACGTAGGGTTTTTATCGTTCGGGAGGCCTGAACCAGTATAAACCCTCTGCGTGTTCTTAGATTGATCTCGCTAACCACGTTGCTCCCACGATCCAAATATCTGCCGAACAACCCCGTTCAATCGGGTGATAACAGGAACATATGTACCATGATTCGCAATCTAAGTCCGTGGTATGTCAATTCTATGGATATAATCTGTCGTAAACTCAATTACATCGTTGTGCGTCCTATTATATAGAGAAACAACTTCGACCATTTAGTGAATAATAAGTAGCCATCAACACGAAAGCCATATCTTTTTGATATAAGAAATCCAATCCGCAACTTGAAATGACCATGCTTTCATTAGTAGAAATCTGCTGATTTATAACGTTTTCATTGAGCTTCTTCGCATTCTGTCACTATTTTGGCCTTTTTTTGCCCTTTTTGGTCATGATGTTTTCATGTTTCGTCACTAAACTTGCAAAAACAGATCCGTTAGTGACGAAAAAGCATCACTCCAACATTTTGGTCCCACGGATCAACATCACTAAGCGTCGCTACCGTCCATCTCGGAATTTTCGCCCACCCGCATCCAAGTTAGCACATTGTGGACCCACACGTTAGGAAAATTCGTCATAAAAAAGATTTCTCCCACACGCATCCCAATCAGCATATCGTGGACTCACACATCACGCATTATTTATCATTAAAATAGGAAAATATGCCTACACGATTCCTAATCAGCACATGACGAATCCACACAGATCCCAGTCAGCATATTGTGGACCCACACCTAAGGAAATATTCGTCATTAAATTAAGGAATTATGTCCACGTGTATCCTAATCAGCACATGGCGGACCCATACGCATTCTATTCAGCACATTATGGACCCACACGTCAAGCATTGTTTGTCACTAAAATGGGGAATTATGCCTACTTATATCCTAATCAGCACATGACGGACCCATACGTATCCTAGTCAGCACATTATGGACCCATACGTAAGGAAGTTTTCATCATTAACGGGGAATTATGCACACACGAATGCAAGCCAGCACATCATGGACCCACATGTCATGCTATATTCCACATAATCATCCTCCGGTCCAATTCAAATCCGTCTC
This sequence comes from Eragrostis curvula, assembly GCA_007726485.1. Lineage (NCBI taxonomy): Eukaryota > Viridiplantae > Streptophyta > Magnoliopsida > Poales > Poaceae > Eragrostis > Eragrostis curvula. The sequence goes on along the minus strand of RWGY01000034.1, from coordinate 3,991,312 downwards.
ACTGGCACTTTTCTCGACCTGCACCATACCGAGTTCGGCCTGTCAACAATATCCTAAATATTTGGAGGGAAATATTTGTTCGGCCCGGCGTTCTGTAGCGATGATTGGACCCGTCATTTGTCTGGTGTGGTATCGAATCAGCATGGGTTTTTTTTTTCATGTCTGTAGTTCAGTGCTCGTTTGCTCCGCCTCTCATCCGCGCCACCTAGCTGTCTCTTGTCATCCTGTGCTGATGCAGAGCACCGGACGGCCGGCCTCACCACCTTGTCTCTCCTCTGGCCACCGTAATTCACGACCGCCATCCTGTGCAGATTCAAGCTCGTAACCCTAGCTCCAGCATTTCGCTGCCACATTTCCGCAAATTCGAGGTCTGCTGCCGGTGATCTACGCTAGGTGCTTCCCCCATTGCCCTCTTCATCTTCTGTAATGGTGAGACCCCAAGTTTTTTTCCCTTTTTCAGGCAATACTTCATACAAATTCTGAGACAAATGCAATTTCATCGGATTTGTTATTGATTATTATCAAATTTCTTATGTGATTAGTGTTTTCTCACGCTCCGCATCTGCTTCCATTCAATTCAATGACAGATGATTAGTAACAAGCAACCACGCTCAATGCGAGGACGGGGTGCTGCTGCTCTAGTTGGGAACAATCAGCGATCAGGGATGACGCCTGTGGTCACTCATGCCTAGACATCTGGTGCTTAGATGAGTCAAAGAGGCGGATCGAGTTTATAGCATACTACGGTTAAGACAGTAGGTACCTCGGCCAATCTTTGTCCTGGTTATGTGCACGCACGAGGTGGGAACCGTTCTATAAACAAGAGGCTTTGAACGACGATGTCTTCGGAGGGTTATAACATGAAGCGACGTCGCTTGACTCAGCGTCGCGTCTCGACGATGATGATTTGGAGGACACCGAGAAAGAAGAACAGCCCCAGCTGAACATGATCCATTGAAGGATCTGATGGGCTATACTAGTAAAAAGATCAGAAGGTTACGCGATGTACCAGAAACTAATTGGTTCCGAGGAGACACTGGTTTTTTTACTATTACTCTGAAGAGTTACTTGGATATGAGCTGAAATAGCATGGTTACGCGGTTCCATTGGTGTGATTGAGGGTCATCCAGCGCGGAGTGAAGAAGGATGCCATCATCATGTGAAAAGAAATCTTTTGGAGATGCCAAAATCAAGATATTTTAATTGCACCGTTGATCCATATCTTCAGATAGGATCAGATGTGAGGAGAATAGGTCCGATTTTAAAAACCTTAATTAATAAATCCGCCCATTAGTCAAACAATTTTGTCCATAATTTTGCTTGACAATAGTGAAATAAGTTATTGCCACAAACTAGTCCAATACTGTGACGGCAACTTCTTCCTTAGCATCCAGATATCGGACTCTTACTGCTGGCTCTCTCCCTACTAGGATCGTTTTATGCATTAAAAGGGTAGGTGACCTGATCTGGCTCTCTCCCTACCATGGAGTCAGCATGGCACCTTTGAGAGCTCGTAAGGGGTGAGACCACATTATGTTGAGGATCAATGTTGCATTGAAACGAAGATACTTTTATGTAAAATGAGTTATAGTTTCAGTTGACAAAACAATAATATGATAATAGTATGTTTTAATTGGTCCAATATGAAAGAGCTTATATAAGATGTCTTATCATCTAGGAAAGTTTCCAAAAACGCAGACAGAAGTGAAATCAGACCAGTCAGGGTTTCCTTTCTGCCAAAAAAAAAGAAAAGAAAAAAAGAACACATAGATAGAAGCCATCGATGACAAGTAGTCATCAAAGCTAAGTTATCCTCATGGTTCTAGTTTGAACTTCTCGTGAAAATTGTTGATAATTTGACACTGGTGATTAGAATATTTCAAACAATTTCTGGTGTGTGAAACATATCTGCTATCACATTGATAGCCGAATCAACAACAATGATGGCCAACAAGGCTAGGATAATGTAGTAATTGTAACATCCCAGGCTCCCACCAGGCTGGGCTCGCTCACACGTCATGCGGACCCCACTCTATATCACCAACCTTTTACGCTTTCGGCCTCGCTTCACGTAAAAGGGTTAACCCAACGTGGTGGGTGATGGACAACCTAGGTTTATATGTTGGCCTTTCTCCTACTAGACTAGCAAGGTGAGACTAAATTCCCACCTCCTCATGCACACTAGTGCACACGGGCCACCTTGGGCCTAATCTCAATGGGCCGGATGTCACACCCCCTCCCCCTCAAAGGAACCGACGTCCTCGTCGGAACACCGGTGCAACACACCCTAGCGGGCAAAGGACCAGGAATGCTCCCCTCTTGGCACACGTCTGTGTCCAGTGTCAGCCCATATGCCATGCCGTGTCCCACTCACGGGGCTCACAAGCGCCATGCGCCATATGTCTGCACCCCTAGCCCACACGCCCGTGCAACCGCGAGGGTCGGCTCTTATACCATTTGTAACATCCCAGGCTCCCACCAAGCTGGGCCCGCTCACACGCTATGCGGACCCCACTCTATCCCACAAATATTTTACGCTTTCGGCCTCGTTTCGCGTAAAAAATTTAACCTAAGGTGGTGGGTGGTGGACAATTTAGGCTTATATGTTGGCCTTTCTACAGCTAGACTAGCAAGGTGGGACTAAATTCCCACCTCCTCATGCACACCAGTGCACATGGGTCACCATGGGCCTAATCTCAATGGGCTGGATGTCACAAATAGAATCTGCAAATTCAAATCTAACTACTAGCAATCATCACTACAAGAGAGTTGGCCCGTAGAGACAATTTGTTTATATAGTAGAGGCATTTTTTTTATTGCCTCTAGACACTCGTAGAGACATTTACTAAAATGCCACATAAATGCCTTCTCATGCACTGTCTCTACAATTGTAGAGACATTTTTCTAATTGCCTCTTTAGAATTAGAGACATTCAAATACACTATACCACGGTATAAAATTACCGACCCATGTGAGTCGCTAAAAATACATCATCCCCGATCAACCGTGGGTCGGTAAAGGTTAGTAACCAACTGTTGGTCGGTAAATCGAGTTTTAACGACACATGTTCGGTTGGTAATTGTTTTCTCATTTAGAGTCGGTCTATGGGTCGGCAATTCCTGCTTTGCGGGTCTAACGGTGGGTCGGTAATTGTATTTGCTCGCGTGGGCTCAAAAACCGAATGAAAATCAGCCCAAGGCCCAGCAAAAACTGTTCAGCGGCCACACCCCCACCGCCCCACGCCCTCGCCTAGCCGCCGCCCCTCCACCTTTCCCCGTCTGCCGCACCTCCTCCCGCTGCCGTACCCCCACCCACCGCAGCTCACGGCGGACCGCAGCGGGCACCGCTCCATCTCCACCAGCCGCCGTGCAGGGCTTCCCTCCCCACACGCCGCAGCGCATCGTCGCCGTCGACCTCGGCGCGGACAGCCCTTGAGGTTAGCGAGATGCAGCCGGCTCTGATCTTCTGCCGCCGCCCTCCGACCCCATGCCGTATCGAGGACCGGCCCTCGACTAGCAGCCAGCTGTTGGGTGCCAGCTTCAAGCACGACCAGATCCCGCGGCCACCCTCGACCAGATCCCGCCGTCGCCCCTGCTCCCTCAACCAGATCTCGCTGCCTCCAAGCAGGTCCAGCTAGATGCCGCCTCCCTGAACCCAGGACCTTCCGTGGTACAACTATTTGGTCTCTCCAAATTTCTCAATTCGTTATGTATGCTCTGTTCTCTTCGTTTGGTAGGAGAAGACAACTGTCGCCCCTTACTCCAATGACAGGAACTGCAGGTAATTCAAGTGCCCTTTTTCAATTTCAATCAGAGATCTTGCTAGTACCTTTTTAGCTTGTAGCCTGCCCTGCACCGAGAATTACCTAAGTTATTCTAAAGCTTGTTAGCCTGCATTTACATGGACTGCACTGATTGCTTGATAAACTTAGACTGCACTTATTAACAGCTGAAAAGTTGACATATGTTACCCTTTTTGTGCCTGATAGTACGATATGTATACTGCTATGGTTGTGTAAATATGAACTTAGAAATTCTAAGCTATTTTAGTTATTCCTTACTCTGCATGTATTCTTTACCAGCATGGAACATGATGATTGAATTGGATTGTTGGATATTCTATAGAAAATTCAATGATTTCTAATTAGTTATATGAGAATGATTCCTAGCAAAAAGAAACAAAATGTGTCTTTAGGATCCCCTTCTGTAAATGTGTGAAAAGTATAATAGGCCTGGGAACCTTACAGCTTCTTCTGTTTCCCAAACTTTCATTGTTAGCACACTATTTCAACCAATGCTGTTTTCCAATTTTGGGGTTAAGTATCTGATAGATGATAGGATTGGTGATACCAGAACCTTACTGTTTTCCAATTTTGAAATTGTTTTCTAGCTAATATTGGTCAAAGTCCCCAATGAAAATTATGTGTTAAATATGTAACATGTTCCTTTTTTCATGTTTGATAGCTTAAGGTTATTAACAGCAAGGCATAAATGGACGCCATCAACTTCAGGTATTTGGCCCTTGGATTGTTTTTCCCCCCCTTTCTGGAGTACTTGAATGCACAGACCACTACTTTGGACCTTTGCTGGTTATATACAACTGAATTTGCTCCATATCGTGTTATTGATGCATCACTTTTGGCTTGCTATTTTTCCATTATGTCTAATATTCTGATTATTTTTTTCTTCATGCTCTATAGTTGGCTTGTTAAAAGAACATGTAAAATAGATGTTGATTGAATAAACAGATACTTATTTGTGTGGTTTTTTTACTGTCATACCTGATGGGTGTGCAAGGCAAAAGTCTAGTGTTTAATTTACCTTGTGCATTCAGATCAACGTCACTCATGCATAGACCAGTGTTCATTCTGAGTTGATTATATATTACCATGTTATAAAGTATTTTCAAAACTGTGTTTTGCAGGTAACTAGACTGGTGATTATAAAGTCTGCATATATGAGTGCTAGTTTAATCGGGGAATTGCTGATGATGCTACTGTACAAGAACCTGATGGGTATGTAAGGCAAAAGTCTAGTGTGATTTGTGTACTGTGATTGTTTTGTAAATAGGATCTAGCATTGGTAACTCGCAATCCGTAAGATTGTTAAAGTGAACATGGATTTTAATTTGTCAGCAACATATGTTCACTGAGCTTTTGATTGTGTATGATTACTTCTTAACTAAGTAATTGTGGATTCATGCCTAATTATTATTTCTTTAACCTGAAGAGCAGGTTAAAGAAATATTTATATTTTTTAAAGAATAATAATGTTGGCAACTAACCATAGGTCGGTAAAAGTGTTTGTAGTGTCGGAGGGTGGGTCGGTAATACTCGAGCAATACCGACTCACTATGGGTCGCTAAAAACTGGTCGGTCGGTAAAACTTTTACCGACGCCAGTTATACCGACCAATCCTATAGGTCGGTAAGGGTCTTTACCGACCTACGGTGGGTCGGTAAAGCGCGGTAAAGGCGCTTTTAGCGACTGACTGTCAGTTGCATAAAGTGAACCGTGGTGTAGTGATAAAGGCATTATATACTGCCTCAATAAACATAGAGGCACCTTTTTGTTGCAACGTAAAATATAAGAAAAACCAAAAGTCTTGTAGAACCAATCCTCAACTCAAGACCTCTTGTCACTTGCTCTACTTTACTCTGCGAACCAACTCAACCTTACATCACATCTTTCATATGTTTAGAGTATTATTATTATAACTAGTCCGTAAGAAGCCTCAAACCTCTAAAATAATGTCTCTTTGGAACAAATAATGCCTCAAACAATGTCCCTACACCTTTTAGAGACATATTTTAAAATGTCATAAAGAATAGGTCTCTTTCTATTCGTTATCGACATTTTGGAAAATGCCTCTAAAGTGCCTCTAGTATCATTTCTATGTAGTCTCCATTGGAATATGTCTCTATGTTTGAGGCACTTCCTAAAGTGCCACAATAAGTTGCCTCTACAATACAATATGGCAATTTATAGATATAATTAAAAAAATGTCTATAGTAAAATGCCTCTACAAGAGGTTTTTGTTGTAGTCCATGTTGACAAGTTCCATTTTTAATTTCCTATGAAAAATTTCCCATTTTCCTATATTCTTGATCTAGTATAGTTTGGACTTTTATTGTAAAAAATTCTAAATTTAATCCTAAGAATCTACAAAATTTAGCGGGAGTGATTTCATTAATCGGTTGTTAAAATTTTGGATGTGATAATGAACAAATGGAAAACATTGGTATTATAATTGATTTTGAAGACCACCTTTTCCTTGAAATAGTGTGATCCTCAATATTGTATTCATACAATAAAATTGAAGTTTATATCATATCCATCCTACTCATATTTCTTATTTGAGAACTTTATACATTGAATAGTACATATGTGTATTTTCACACCAATTACTGTTGTACTAGTTGCATAATTGTAATTTATGATACATTAGCAATGTGTTGTAAAGAATGCAAGAAGCATCCAATACACTAGAAGTTTAGTAATGGTGTGAAAAAGGGAGGATTTTGATTGATGATGGCACAAGAAATATGTGGATATACTTGAAAATCTGATAGACATGATCTAGTCCCGTATGATTGGATATCATGAGAAGCATGACCAGCTGTTAGCTTTATCTGCACTAAAATATTGGCTTGCATGCCACTACACTTAGCAATTACTAACCTTGTATGGTTTTTATATCTATCTTCCACCTTGCGCCTGCACTATGGCATGTCACCATTGCGCTATCCCATACTGATGGCCTGCATGCCATGTCGAATGTTCTACTCTAATATAAGATATACTCCACTGAATATGAGTACGGGAAATTAGTAGTATGGATTTGCTAAGTCTATTGTGTGAAACACTTAACTCGGTGATAAGAAAAATTGAATTGGCTAATGAAGTATGGCAATCAACCATTCCAGAAGAAAATTCCTTGCATATTTTAACATTATAAAACTTACAAATTTTTTTACCATGAAGTGGTTTTTGAAATTTGTGGTCTATGTAATTAAATCTAATTTTGTTGCAATAAATAAAAAAAGCTAGACATTATCATTCTTCTTTAGACATGATAGAATTGCTCCATTCAGAATTTGGAATATGTCTAGCTCACTGCATATATGAATACAAGTGCGTGAATATTCAGCAAATATTTTCATCATCTTTGCATACATGAATGGGCAATCACTTGGAGTTTGGTAATATAATTAGGAATTATCTCAATTGAATGCCTATAATAGGTGATATCACTTGAAATTGTATGATATAATGTTTTTTTTATGTGGTTGTATGCTATAATGTTGGTATTAAGGGGAGAAAGAACCTAGAATTAAATATCTTACATTATCATTCCTTGAATGCTTGAAGCAGGAAAGGAATCATGCACTGAATATGCACATGAAGCGTAATGCCAGAAGTCAGGATTAACTAGAAGCTAAGTTTACTAGTAGTAAGCCGAATACTGTGTGTGGTATATCACAAGGACGGTTGCGCTTATATCACCGGTCGTCTTGTTTGTATCTAAAATCTATTGGAACACCTTTGGATTCTAAATATCAATGGATACTTATCACTGCAATTATTATAAAACTCTAACTCTTGAAGAGTGTGACACCCCGTGTCACTGAATTTCAGAATCGTGCAAACCAAACTGAAGAAAAGATGAAATCAAGCCAAATTCAAAAATTCGAAATTCAAAGTTTAAACAAGTTCAAACCCATGTCTGTGAAGCAACTCGAAAATTCCTTTAACAACTTGACCCAACCAAAATTCCTGGAGATAGACCTTATGAAATAAGAATTTTGGAGAATTTTTGGTGATTTTTGAAATTCATTTCGATGCTCAAATAAATCCCCAAAGTTCCAAGAATGTCCAACTTTGACTAGCTGCCATTTGAATTCTATTTCGAATTGAGATGTGCATGTTATGTCACTGGAAAGAGCATTTCATGACCTTTCGAATGCAACCGGTTTTACAATTGTTGGAGTCCATTTGCTAGCTCAAATTGTGTACACAAATTTGGAGGAAATTGCAGTTTGAATAATTCAGGAAAAAGAAAAGATGCCGACGGGCCCGCATGTCAGCCACTCCACTCTCACTGCGCGCATCGGAGCTTTAGCTCCACGTCACCGACGCCGACCGGCGATGTTGCGCGGCGCGCTGGCCCGCTCCCGACCGCGTCGCGGCATCAAAACGCCAGCCGCACCCCTCCCGGCTTCATTTCCACCCATTTCCCCCACTCTCGGACCGCAAACCCTAGCTGCCACCAGCCATTGCCGCTTGAAGCTCGAGCTCCGCCGCGTTTCATCGCCGCCGAGCCGGCTCCGAGCCAGTCAAGCCTTCCGTGGAGCCGTCATGTCGTCCTGGGGATAGCGTCGAGGTCGCCTTCGCATCCGCGTACCGCAGGCCCCCGGATTTGAGCTTCTTCTTCAAGTCCGGCCATGGGGTAGCGGTCTCGCCGCCGTCGTTTCTGCCTTCTCCGGTGAGCCTCACTCCGATTCCTCGTAGCCTGAGGTGAACATCAACCTCGCGTACCCCTGGGTGCTTACCAATTCCATTCTCCGCAGTCGAGCCGTCGGAAATCGAGTTGTCCCCTTCACTGGTCTTCACCGCCGCGGGGAGCGCTCCGCTCCGACCGTTCTCCGAGCCGCCTCCGCGTCGACGTGTACCGAGCCGAGGTCCCCGTCAACACGGTGAAGCTCCCAGGCCAAGAGAACCCAGCCGCCGTGCACGCGTCCCACCTCCAGTCGCCACTGGACTTCCGCCACACAGCTTTCCTCGCCGCCGACCAAGCTCCGGCCCGCCCCGCTCACTCCGCGTCGTCGAGGTGAGCTCGCCTTTATCCCCGCTCCCTCTTCGCGCTATCGGTCAAGCCAGTGGACCACCGGAGCGTACTCCGGCGAGTCACGCCGCCGTGCTCCGGCGACACTCCGGCCAGCGCACGGGTGGCTACGGCCACTGGATCTCGTGTGGCAATACCGGATCTGGTGTGGCCATTTGTGTAGCCCTTCGTGTGTCCCCTGATCTGAGTGGCCGGATCCTTTGTGGCCAGCCCAGATCTGATGCGGCCATAATTCTGTGGTCACCTTTGTGGCCCAGATCTGATTGGTCCACTCCATTTCAATTTCCTTTTTCGTATTAGTTAAATCTCCAGAAATTCACAAAAACATGTAAAATCGATAGAAAATAAAATACACATCAGAAAAATACAAATCCAATTTCTTTGGACTCCATGTAACATCCTCTGTCCAGAAAAAATACCAAAACCCACTTTTGCAGATTGTGTATTTTCTGGAAAATACATCTGTCCAGATCTTGTTTAATTCCTTATAAATTCTCTGTTGCCCAATAAATCCTGAACTCTTGCATGCCTGTTAAGAATCTGATAACACACCTACAGAGCATTTTTCCACTGTCACATGTTGTCTAATTATTTTCTTATGATTTAAATCATGTTCTGCACTGTATAAATTATTATAAATAATCTACTTTGCAATAAATCATGAAACTTCACCATAAATTACTTCCAGTGGCACTCTTCACCAGAAAAATGCCACTGGACATAAATCAACTTTCGAAATCACATTATTCATTTAACCTACCTAAGTGGATTAATGGTGAACTTAATTAAAAGTTAATGAAGGAAATACTCCAGACGAAATTAATTAACAAGGTTAATCATTTGCACTTACAGTGTAAATGACTGTCCTATCAAGTAATTAAATCATGAATTACATCATATTCTTGCATCTAACTTTGCATTATTTTCCTTGTCATAACGTGTAGTGACAGAGACGAGTCCGGAGCCACTGGACTTCCAGCTGCCGGAGGAGCAGACCCAGGAGGTGCAGGAGGAGCAGCCGCAGCAGGACACTGACCCCGCTGACCCCGTTAGCTACGCTCCTGAGCCAGGCAAGCCCCGGTGCATGCCTCCCTATTTAGGATTTTTACTTTCTCACTTGATTGGGGCTAGTAATTGATTGTGCATTAGGTTTATTAGGAATTGATATGGAGCCTTAGAACTGCAATAGGATTACCCCTTTTATATCCTACCTTGTGTCCTATTTTTGTAGATGTGGTCTAGGTTGCGTTAGAACTTGCTATGCTTAGGGACTAGCGAACGGTAGAAGTCAAGTGGTAGGTCCCACTCGCGAGTTAGGAATTACCCTGGATTGTACTAGATGGATTTAGGATTTGTTGAGACCGGACGGGGAATTGTTTGTGTAGGATGGTTGGAGAAGGCTGGGCCTTCACGGTGGTGTAGCCCCGTCTGTGTCGATTGAGGATCGTTCGTTGTTGACCCTATTGAGCAAGTTCGAACGTACTGATCACATGCTAGTGTTTTTATAGGCCTAGTAAACCTAGTAGCCTGTGACGCCCTGATGTCTAGCGGATACTTGCACTTTCTATCATGGTACTTGGGAGAGAAGGGATGCCTCCCAATCGGGGTGTACGTCTGGGACGGGGACCGTGCGGGAGGGCCTTTCTCGGGAGGTGTGAGACCCAGCCAGCTTTAGGGGGGATCAACGTAAACGGTTGCTGCATACGACTTTTGCGCGTGTGTGGCGTGTGGTCAGGTTTTTCTCCTGCAGGATGTACATCGATGCCGCCGCTCTCGGTCAAGAGCAACCTTGCTCAGTGCGCCACATCGTAGTGTGATATGATTGATGATGATGACTAGTACTTATATTTATTGTATCTCATTACTGCTATACTGATGATCTGATGTATTGTTACTTATATCTGTTTTAGCTATATGCACACTGCTTTATTGGATAAGTACTTAACTTGAAACTAAAACTTGAAAGTAAGGACCAAGTAATTAGTGCGGTTTTATGCTATCGAGTCAGCCACCCCTCTTGTAGCCTTTGCATAATTAGGAGTCGGCTGTAGATAGCCACATTGACGGGTAAGACTTGCTGAGTATTAGTTGCTCAGGGTTTGGCTCTTTATATTTCATTGCAGGTAGCACCTTTATCCCCGACTCTACGGGTGGAGGTGGACAGTGGGATGGCCAGCTTCCCTATGGTTGGACAGCCCACTGGGAGACTGAGGAGTGATTTCCTCTCGAGTCCGCATCTTCACGGCTTTGGATGCGGGTTCTTGTGTATCGTGAGCGCGTGCGCTTGTATTTCTTCTAGCTTTGGACTTGTACTTGTACTGTTTATTTCCGCTGTGCGACTCTATATTTTAATTGGATTAATGTAACCACTTAAAGACTTAATTTGTGCTTTTTATATGCTGTACTGTTGCGTCTGTTCATCAGCGCTATACCGACTCGATCCTGCGAAAAGCGGAGACGCTTCAAAGAGAATACTTCATGAAGAAATATTAAGAACCTCATGAAGAGTGATGATCATGAGATGAGAACCTAACACCATAGTGCACACAAATGTGTTGAGAATGCAGAACAAAAGAAGAATATGAGAATATGTGAGAAGAATAGTTGTTAACAACATTTCCTGAAGAATTGCAATTGTTTCTCTTATGAGAGAATCCAGACCGGAAACAAAGTCCATGGCAATGAATGATATGCTTATACTACAAATGAAGTTATGTTGCATCATTGTCAAAATATGAAGAATGAATTAATATGCAGTTAGCCACAGAATTCTGCAAATCCAAATGACAAGATCCTCGAAGGACTTAATAATTCCCGAATAGAATTATGGCAACATAGAAATTATAAGACTCTGAGGTATAATGTCTTCTTGAAGAATGATATGAGTGTCACAGAGCCTCTCGCAAGAGGGAATGTATCTGACAAAAGAGAATCATTTCTTGAAGAATATCTTTGAAGGAATGAGCATGAAATGACTTATCAATCGAATCTTGAATAAACACCATCTATTCCAAAAGAGAGTATAGACCTGACTATATGAATAAGGAATCATAATACCTTACAGGTATATGTACTCAAAAAGTATAAGCTTGCATAAGAATGATGATTTCCTACGTTACCACAGAATGTAATTGAATATTAGTGTGATTATCTCCTAATAGAGAATCAAGTTTGATTAAAGAATTATTCTGATCCTAAGGGTGAACATTACATGATTGCAATGATGAATGTCTTGCCTTGAAGCATGATATACTATAATCTGAAGATATAGACCATTCGCAAATTATGCTCTAATAATCCTCTGAAAGGAATAATCCTCTGCCAGGATAATACTTTGTTTGTATTGCATGACTGAGCAAATAAGTGATTACTTGACCGAATCAAGTATTAATGAACGAAGCATGTCGCTCCACTACTCTCACCATAGTATATAGAAGAACTATGAGGAAGGTCTAGAAGGACTTACATTGTGGTATTGATTTATCATTGCTAATGCATATTTAAGCAAAATGTGAATACGACATATTAAATATAGAAGTTTAAAAGATGTCATCATGAGGGAGAGCACATATATTGATTATCTGAGATTTTCATTGAAACGTATTACTTAATTATTTATGATCAAAAAGATCATTATCTTGAAGATAATAACCAAGAAAATTTAATGTTGTTCTTATTTTCCCTTTGTGCTTTGTGAGTTTTTACTTGAAGATTTCTCACATAAGGTTTTTAATGAGGTAATATGTGCAAATACAACTTGCATAGCTATTGCACTCTTTTTTCTATATGAGTTGTCACTTTAAGGACCCTCTTGCATGGTTTTGAGGAAGCAATATTATGCAATATAAGTAACGATGCCATGTACTAGTACTCTTTTCTCTTTTTTTTTCCACTGGGTTTTTATGAAGGAGTTTTTAATGAGATATGGGTGTCGTGATAAAATGCTCAAAGGGGAGTGTTATGCTACAAGAGTTGGAGGAGGAAAGAAAGTTCAAGGAGAACCTATCCTTGTCTTACTCCATGTGGGCAATTTACCAAATAGACGGATTCCTACTATGAATAGGAGAGCCTCCGGATAGAAATAGTGAAGTACCCTAATGATGTAAATTACCATTTTATCCTTAATAATAAAGAGAAGCTCTACTCTACATCTGTGTCTTTGTCTCTTGTCTACTTGTGCATGATTGGGACGTGGAGGGAGAGTTTCTGTGCACCGGTAACGTTGCACAATCAACATCCTATTGAACCAAGAGAGGAAGCTCTCCTATTTAAGTTGATGTACATCATTGCACTAGCTAGGTGAAATTAAACCACTAGCCACATGTAGCTTTGGAATTTCATATGAGTGGGCATTTGTTGGGCCGAATTCCAACGGAATGCCGCACGCAAAAGAATTCAACATCGCATAACAAAAGAATGAATAATTATATATTTTTATTTATATAGTCACGAGGGAATGCATCTTCACCTAAGTTTTCACTGATTAGGCACACAACAATTGCTTGTCACGAACAGCATCGGACTACAAAAGGCAGAGATCAGAGGACAATTATATTGATGATAAAACATGCGATTAACTGCAACAAAGTACGTACAGCTCAAATCTTATTCGATACTTACGTTGAGCACATATCTGCTGGTGTGCACGAAAGGGTCTAGTTAGTACACAACACCGCACATATATACGAACAAACGCGCACATGCATCGAGGCGAGGCGTGACAGTACTGTAGGCGTACGTCGTGGAGTTGAGCTAGCTAGGAGGTAGCCTGCTGGAGCACAACGTAGTTCCTTCTCGTGACCCTGACGGCGAGCCCGTTCTTCATGTAAAGTATGATGGCCAGCTTGGGCTGGACGACGTGCTCCGGCACGACCTCAACGGCAAAGTTCCAGAGCACGGCCGCCGCGGCAGTCTTCATCTGCACGAAGGCCAGATCCTTGCCGAGGCACGTCCGCGGGCCCGTGTTGAAGGCGAAGAACTTGTACGACGGTTCGTAACGCAGCTTCCCGTCCTGGGTGATCCACCTCTCCGGCACGAACTCCGTGCAGTCCTTGCCCCACACGCCTTCCATCCGGCCCATGGAGTAGTTGAACACCAGCACGGTTTCGCCCGCCTTCACCTTGTGGCCGCTCGGCAGAACGTCATCCGCGACGGCCGACTTGTGCTCGAACGGGATGGCCGGGTACAGCCTCAGGCACTCGCACAGCGCGGCATGCAGGTACACCAGGCTGCCGAGCTCGCTCGCGTCGAAGCTCACAAAGCCGCCAACCGTGTCCTTGTTATTATCATCTCGGCGGGAAGCGATGAGGAGGGACAGCTCGTGCAGGAGCCTCTGCTCAACGCGCGGGTTTTTGGACAGGAGGTAGAAGAACCACGAGAGCGTGACGCCCGTCCCGTCACGGCCCGCGATTAAGAGGGTGACGGTCATGTCACGTAAGAAGTCGTCGCTAAAGTTGTCGTCGTGACAGAGGAAGGATGACAGCAAGTCATCCGCGGAGTCGCCGTTCAGCTTGTCGGTGCGGCGGCGGCGTTGGGCGATGGCCTCGGCGACGAAGCCGTCGATCGTCTTGCGAGCCGCGGCCATCTTCCTCTCCGATCCAACTCCCAGCCTTCTCATCAGCTTCCACCACGGCGCCGGGACGACGTGCCGGAGGAAGAACGTCTCCGACGCGTCGTCGACGGCACGCGAAAAGGGAACCTCAGGCAAATCGGGCGCCAGGCACCCTGGGTCCACGCCGAGGACGATGCCGCAGGATACGTCAGACGATAACCTCAGGAACACGTCCTGCAGATCGCACGACCTTCCCGCGTCGGCCGCATCGGCAAGGAGAGGCAAGAGGCTCTCCTCCACCTCGTCCCGGCTGCACCGTGCCGCGAAGGCGCGGAACCGGGAACCGGAGAAGAGCGTCTGGATCATGGTCCGCTGGTAGCGCCACGAGTCGCCGTCAGCCGTGAGAATGCCGCGGCCAAGGAGGTCCAAGATCTTGGCAAAGTGGTCGCCTTTGGGGTAGTTGGCGAAGTTGGACGTGAAGATGTGGCGCACGTTGGAGGGGTCGCAGGTGCACAAGTACCTGACGCCGGTGACGCCCCCGCGGAGCTCGAAGTTGTGGCCTTGGGCGGCCAAGCAGCCGGTGACCCAGTCGTGGAGACGATGGATGTTTGCGATCACGGGGACGAGATGGCCCAAGACTGGCCACTCTCTCGGCACAACAGCGTTGGTTTCGAGGCGATAGTAGTATGAGATCAAGCGGTAGCAGCAGACAAGAGAAACTAGTGCTGCTAGGAGCAAGGAGGACGCAGTCGTTGGGGCATCCATGTCTTGGCACCACTGGATGAACAAGAGCTAGCTAGCTGCGGTACTCCGGTGATCCGGCTCCACCTGCTATTTATCGAATGCTGGGAGATGGTGGTGATACGTGGGTCCATCCGCTTCCTCTCTTTTTCTGCATTTGTTTTTTAGGGAAGTCTGCATTTTCTAGAGACGGGATGATGTGCCCGGGCCCCAAGGTCCACAGCGCAGTGGTCATCAGAAACGTAAGTAATGCACTCATCTTTTATATATTAAATGCGGTGCATTATGTAAGAAAGGACGAAATAAGACACTGCAACTCGACCTCTATTTAAAACGCGTCTCCGATGTTAGATATATTGAAGACGCGGCTACACTAAACACGTCTGCAACACTGTTCTAAATAGCCGGCTATAGCCACCGCTACAGCCCGTTGTAGCCTCTGGGGAGACGAGGGGCTAAGCTAAGCTCCGTTTAACGCTAAGCTCATAGCCCGCTATAGCCACCGCTATAGCCGGCTAAATCCGCTAAATTAAGGTGATTTAGCTAGCTAAATGGTGGTGCGGTGAAGGCACGAAACTTTTCATGACGTTTGGAACTTTAAAAGATGATTTAGCCTACTAGATCAAGATGTTTAAAACTTTGAATGACGATACAATGAAGGCGTGAAACCATCGTCCTATTTTAGCCCGTAAAAACTTTAGTGTCATGTTTTATGTCTAATTATTAACTAATTTTTAATGATATTTTGAAACCGCTAAATGGGCTTAGCCCGCTATAGCCACCGCTGTAGCTTTTCTTAGCCTTTATGGACATCAACCGCTAAAGGCCTTAGCCCGCTATTTAAAACACTGGTCTGCAATGTGTTTTTTTCACTATATCCGCGTCTGGTATGTAAACAAGTAGCAGACGCGTTTTGGTTGCCCCGCGTCTGCCATACGAGGCCCTGTCATGATAGACTCAGGTATACAACACGCGTCTCCTAAAAACTACACCCGGACCTGAAGTTTTGTTCCGTTTCAGCTTATTCCCGGATCGCCTCGCGTCCGCTGGTCCCGATCCCCACCACCCTTTCTCCATCTTATCCATTTGCTCCTCTCTCCTCTCCACTCCCAATCCCCCGTCCTCTCTCTTCTCTCTAGATCCGGCTGCATCGGCAAGGCTGGCCGAGGCTGCCGGCAGCGGTGTTCGCAGCGCAGGCATGCCGGCCATCGAGCGACCGGCGGCCGGCAGCTACTCCACTCCCTCCTCTTTGAACCCTAGCCGCCACCCTCCATCGTCCCCGCGCCGCCCCTCGCTCCGCCGCGCATACGCGGCTAGGGAAGTCATGCGGCGTCCCCAGGAACCCGCCCCTCAGCCGGATTTACGCCACCCCCGCAACTTCGCCACCTGCTGCCGCCCTCCATCTTCCCCACACTTCCCTCCCTGCCGGCGTGCATCGGCGCCAGAGAAGTCGTGCTGCGCCCCGAGGAACCCGCGTCTCGTCTGGATCTACGCCGTCCCCGCCTCATCCGCCATCTCCGCCGCCCCGAGCTCGGCGTCCGCCGTCCTCATAGAGGTCATCTTCCACGAGGCCCTCCGTCCACCCCCAAGGGCCCAGGCTGCTCGACGTTGATGCCGTCTGCCCCGGCCTGCTCGCCGTCAGCACTACGAGCACCACCACCACCATGGCGCGTGCTGGCGGCGCGAATCCATCTCGTGGAAAACCTGCACGGCGCCCGTCTGTCGTCGCCATTGAGGTCTGATCCTGGGCTAGATTCGCCATCTAAACAAACGCACAGTAGCAGTCAGTTTGTGAATATTGCTGTCGAGTTTCAGTATCAGTCTGTGCTGTCAGATTGTGAGCGCGGCATCCTCTCCCTATGGATCTGGATCTGGTGCGGGCGACCTGAACTTGGAGCTCGAGGGCGGCTGCTTGGACCTGAAACTCGGGGGGCGGCGACCTGGACCTGCACGGCTGTGCCACCTGCTCAACTCTTCTCCGGCTGTCTCCTCTGCTCGTGCGCTTGCGGTGCATTGCTGGTTGCTGCCTTGCTCTTCTACTCTTCTATATGTGCGTGCTTAGTATGACAGAACCCCTCTGGAACTGGGGCATGCTGCTGTTGTTCCGTTGGCGTGATTTCGTGAAGGGCCGGCACCCATCGACGAGCAGCATGCTCGTGCGCTTGCGGTGCATTGCTGGTTGCTGCCTTGCTCTTCTATATGTGCGTGCTTAGTATGACAGAACCCCTCTGGAACTGGGGCATGCTGCTGTTGTTCCGTTGGCGTGATTTCGTGAAGGGCCGGCACCCATCGACGAGTAGCGGGGACTGGTGATGATGTTCCAGTGCGTCTTGCAAGCTGCAAGATCCATTCAGTAAAAAAAGAAAAGAAACACCTAGGATTCATAACATTCCTAGATCTAAAGTCCCTACAAATCTCACGGTAAAACAGGAAATAGAAATCCAAAATCACCTTCTTGCAAAGGCACACCCAGAGACGTTGGATGATGCAAAGTGAATGGTTGGATTTTCATTTGCATGTCCTCACTGATTCCTTACATGTGCTCCGATTTGATTCCCAGGAAGGCACGTGTGGATTTTGAACCCTTAAAAAACTTTGAAAGAAAATACACTACAAGGATTTACATTATGTAAATCTTGGCTTCGGGTAAAGTATTTGTAGCTTCCTTCAGTCTTCTTACATTTCACATCTAGATTGCACCATAATATGTTAGTATGTATTGAGTTGCATGCACCAACCGATTCACTCAAAAGTCGAAGCTGGTAGAAAAAGGTAGACAATTCACTTATACTCTAACACTCCCCCTCACATGCAGGCTCCCTCAGGCCACAAACGTGAAATATTAGAGCGGGTAGCAATTTAATTAATAAATCGCGTCAGCCAAGATTCGAACTCAATTTAATTATACTCCAACACTATGGAGTATGATTGCTCAAAATATGACTCTGTGGCTCGAGCGCTACCTCATGCTCCGTTTAGTTGCAGGCATGGGCGTTCACTTGAACAATCAAAAATTTTGGCGCAAAAACAACTCAAAGTAAAGATAAATTGTTGATATTTGATAAAAAAATTATTTTTGCACAATCATATGTCCACTAGAATCGAAATTCGAACACAAGATAATAAAACATAAGTATCAACTGAAATAAGGACAATATTTAACTTCACAAGCAGCAGAATAAATAAAGCAAACAAAGGTCAGAAGTGCATATGAGGCATGTAGGTCCGTTTTTACATTGTAAGTGTGCATTTAAAGATGACACTGAGTTTAAGCACACAAGAAGCTTAATGTAAGAAACTATTATATGCAAAATAATATATATACATCATTACTACATTTTAACAGATATCATCTACACATATTACATTATCCTAGCCTTGTTGCCCGTCATTGTTATTGAGCGGTCATCAATATGTCATAGCTGATATGTTTCGTCACACCCCAGAAAATGTTTGGAATATTGTAATCACCAGTGTCAAACTATCAACAATTTTCACGAGAAGTGCAAACTAGAACCATGGGGATAACTTAACATTGATGACTACATATCGTCGATGGCTTCTACCAATGTTTTTTTATTATTATTATTTTTTTGACAGAAACATCATGGGAAGCCCTGACTGGGGTGATTTCACTTCTTGCTGCCATTTTGAAAACTGTCATAGAAGGTAAGACGTCTTATATAAGCTCTTTCATATTAGATCAATTAGAACAGACTGCTATCGTATTATTGTATTGTCAACTGAAACTATATATATATATATATATATATATATATATATATATATATATATATATATATCATTTTACATAAAAGTAACTTCGTTTCAATTCAACTTTGATCCTGAACATAATGTGGTCTCACCCCTTACCAGCTCTGAAAGGCGCCATGCTGACTCCATATTAGTAGTTGACATGAAAGCTGCATGCCGTCAGATCAGGTCACCTACCTTTTAATGCATAAAACAATCCCACGAGGGAGAGTGCTGACAGTAAGAGCCCGATAGGTGGATGCCAAGGAAGAAGTTGCCCTCATAGTCATGGACATATAGTTTCTTGCAATAAATTATTTCACTATTGTGAAGGAAAATTATGGACAAAATAGTTTGACTAAGGGCCCATTGATTAACGAGTGATTAAAATTGGACTTTTTCTCCTCACATCTAATCCTATCTGAAGATATGGATCAACAATAAAATGAAAATATCTTGATACATAAGTTGACGGGCAGTGTTCAGGATGTGGTTGGGTGGTTCGTGTTCATCTCCCGTAATCATGCTATTCAACCTCACATCCTAGTTATTGGTTATTAGTTGACAGGTGACAGAGAAAGAAAAAGGTCATAAATACTCAGGTAGGGTGACAAGGATTATACAGCGCATAAATCAAGTTCGAACCAAATATGATGACAATGGTAATGTCGGGAAATAAATAAAATGAATATCTGACCCATGCATATGCTTGTGTATACTACAATATAATGACATAGCAATCATTCTGTACAAAACAAGTTCCTGTGGTAATAGTGAGCATGAGTATATGCACGGGTCTAAGAAAATAACATCGCAATTGCCGGCATTATGATGAAGCCGCCTTCTCGTAACTGTCCTGTTCAGAACTTCAATCGTTGAATCGAACTTCCTGCGCGGGCATAAGTTTGAGCAACAGTGCTAACTTTTGGCTGATTGTGACATAACTTGTAAGATGGCAACAACAGAGTGGCGTTCATGAACGCGCCACAAAATAAAGAATCAAAGAAGATAAAGAAAAAAGAATAAATTCTTGAAATTAGTGTACCATTAAATGAGAGAGAGAGAGAGAGAGAGAGAGAGAGAGAGAGAGAGAGAGAGACAGAGAATTTGACAGCACCAAACTATATTAGCTACGAGCCTACGATTGGAAAAAGGAAATAATCTTTAAACAGCTCAACATAGCTGATTATTTTGTTTCCCTAGAAAAGACTAAGAAAATATTGGTAATGTAAAACTCCCAGAATTATCATGACTGTATCACATATATGGATGTAGCAATGGACACGATCAACAAAGGCAGCGTCGGCTACCTTCGTCAAATAGTCAGGACCAGCTGGTGATTAGCGACGCGTGAGAACGGCCTGATGGCAACCATTGTGACATCGTCACATAAGGTAGTGATGCCTCTACTACGGCCGCATGCGTCCGTCTCACCTGCGAAGGTCCCAAGAAGGTGGTATGACAATCCATGTCAAGATGAACGAGCAGGATTTTCTTTTATACTCACTAGGGAAGGCCTCAGCCTTATCTAAGCTTGCCAGAAGTGCAATAGAGGGGATCTCGTATTCGGGACAGATTAAACGAAAAACATTAAGTCTATTTCCCATGTTATATATATATATATATAAAGGACTAATTAAATATAACTTTTCCTAATAATATATTTCTAGGCCTTTCCCTATAAGATTTTACCTTCAACAATTTCAATCACGATGCTATCTTAGGCTCACTCTTCCAATATGTCACTCAAAGGCGTCGGTACACATTAAATGATCCAAGCAATGATTGTGTGGGTCTCTGAAGGTAACCATTAAGCTAATAATTAACCATTTCACTTCAAATAATAACCGAAGCTTGTTTATCTATGGAAATGCATTGCCTTTTGGTTAAGGCCCAAGATTGTGTTCTCATCGATGCTTTAATTTGTGCAGATAAAAAGCCTTGGCGTCGACAGAGCATACTGAAACCAAGACACCAGCTAAGCCCGTTAGAGGAGGAACTATATTTTAAACGCCATTCAAAATATAATGTAATAGAGATTCAAGTACAAAATTGCATAGTATAGTGATGGACTATATCTTTTATACTATGTTCGTGCTTATGTGACATGGATGTAATAATGTGATAACATTATTTATCTACTGTCTATTATATGTGAATATTGGATGTTCAAAGTGTGACTCTAAATATCACTTCAAAAGATATTAACAGAATTGGGTCCCATTGTCGCAATCATTGGCAACCGATTCTGATGACTTAAAATAAGTTCCATTCATGGAACAATTGAGGATAGAGGTTGGAGCTTGTGACTCCTTTAGGTTGAACTGTTATAATACGGTAGTTGGCAAGTAATGGGCAAGATCAAGCAACAATAACCTTAGTATTAACCAAAAGTTGTGCACATTTAGTATTAGATTGCTATCAAAATCTTAAATCATGGTGGACCGATGAATTTTAACGACAAGATGTGTCGACTCTAGTAGTTTGCCCGTAGTGGTCCAGATCAAAACATAATGACATTTAGAAATTTTGCAACTCATCCCTCCACGCGAGTATCTATTGACGGTTGTATTTAATGTCAGCCGGGGTATTTAATTATGTTCTTATCATAGAAATCCAGTACGCATTTCACTGGCGTGTTCGGCCCTATGCGCTCCGAATCGCATAGGCTAGTTTATTGGCTTGTTTTTCCACGCTGTCCTCATGGTGCTCTATAGTCCTGATCTACTTCCTTTCAAATTCTTATGGAAATTTAGGTGACCGTACAGTTATGTTTGTCAGAACTTGTTCAAGACGGCACAACATTCACACTCGTATAATTATCTAGTGTGTGTGCGGCCGCAACCATTCAAATGTCATGCTAAAGAAAAGGATAGCTCTGCTCATTATTGGCCATTTTTGTGAGATCGACCTTGTGTTGCTTTACATTCAGATTTATAATTGACCGGTTTGTATTCCTGCATAGTCACAGGGGGGGGGGGGGGGGGGGGTCGTTCATTTTGCTATCCTTGTTGGTGGGCGATTGCATGAAAGAGATGGTCTCCGAAGTCAAATATTCTAGTTCAATGCTTCAAGCTAATTGTGTAATCATTCCATATCAGTTCTAGACACGACATTCCATTTCTGATATTTAGAAAGTTTTCATTTTGTTTAGGTTTCAGCCTTAGGTCCTATTTGGATACAAAGTGTTTTTGGAGTTCTGTAAGATTACTACAATTTAGCAAAATACTTTAGTTTTGAGAGGTATGAAGGTGTTTGGATGTAAACAGTTTTGCAGTTTTAAAAGCCATGGTATATTGCTAAAAGTGCAACCATTTTTGAGTCGTAAAAGCTCCACTTCTGTGCTTTTTTGCTGAACCGCTGGCTTTTAAAATAGTTTTTCAAAACTTTTGTTTTGAACAAGTAAAGCACCACTATCACAAAAAAGCCCTGTAGCGTTGGTCCAAAAACGCCTGTAGCGGCGGGTTCCAGCACCTGCCGCTGTGCAAGCGTAGCTACAAATGAGACTTTGTAGCAGTGGGTTCCAGCACCCGCCGCTGTGCAAGCGTAGCTACAAATGAGACTTTGTAGCGGCGGTGCCTGGAACTGTCGGCGGCCGACGCCGTGGCCCGCCGCCATTGATGATTTCCAAAAACAAAAAAAAAATAGCCGGTGCTGCTCTCCAGCTTTGATTTCAAACATCAGTCCAGAACCGTAGCACAAATTCATGATACAACAAAACACAGAAATAAATCAAGTGCCAACATGCAGAGATGAATATGGACAGGTCTCATCACGAACTCAAATCATGAGATAGATCATGTACAGATTGGGAACATTACAAACTTGTGCAATTCAACAGCTACAAGGGAACAGATCATGCTGGCCGAGGATGAACGGAATGCTGCTGCCGTTTCCGACGACCACACCATTTTGGCATCTGAAACTCAGGCACGATTGAACACTCTAGCACCACCACAAGCCTGCCATCAAGGTCTCCGAGTCCTGAGGATCACAGGAAATAAAAATCCCCTACGAGCACCAGCCAGCACAAGCTAAATTCGTGGGGGAAAAAAAAAACTAACCTGCCGTTGCTCGCCCATCATCAACAGAGCCGCCGCTGTTCGAAGCATCAGATCTTGCCGCACCAACGCTGCTCGCGGCGCGAACCGCCGAGGGAGCTGCAAGCGAAGAGGGGGGAACTCGAGGGGGGCACGGACCTCCTCCATCGCGTCAACATCGTCGTCGTAGTCGGCGGCGTCGATGGATCTCATCGAAGCACGCTGTCTCGTCCTGCCGGAACCACCCTCCACCAGATCTGGGCAGTCGGGAAGGAGTGGCCGCCGCCGCCGTCATCGTGGAAACCCAAGCCACTGCAGCCATGCGCCTTGTTCACCGGATCCGCCTGCCGCCACCGCCGGCTCCACTAGATCTGGGCAGCGCCGTCGGATCCGCCCTCCACCAGATCTGGGCCGTCAGGGAGGAGAGGTTGCCACCGCGGTTGTCATCGTTGTTGAAGGAGAAGAGGAGGACGTCGATGAGAGGTGAGGGAGCCGGCTACATCTCCATGGGAGAAGGGAGTGAGGGAGGGGTGCCGGCTACATTGATGGGAGAAGGGAGGGAGGGAGAGGGGGCGCCAGGGAGAGAGTGAGGATTGAGGAAGGAGTGGTGGCGGTGTGAAAGAAAACCTAAGTCTGTATTATATTTCCCGTGAACCAGTGGGCTGGGCTTTGTAGCGACGGTCGCTGCCGTGGACCGCTGCTACAGATTAGCAGTAGTGACGGCTGGCATTATGGGCCGCCGCTATAGCTTGTCCAATCTCTGTAGCGGCGGTTCACTTTTTTTTCGTCGCTACTTTTATTTGGGCTGTGTCGCTACAGCCCATTTTTGTTATAGTGCACCCAAACAGCCCTTAATGTTTTAGCTTTATAAGATGTACGATTTGCTTCCACAAGTTCCATCCCTACCTACTATTTCATGTTCCCACGTCTCTACGCCCAGATTGGGTAGGCAAGCTCTTATTGCAAAATGGAATATCATCCCTGTGTGTCAAAAACCATTAGGGGAATTAAAAATACTTACAGAAATTCAAACAATCAAAACTGTCAGATTAAGTGTCAGCTGCAGTAATATTCCCCTTTCCAGCAGTGTCATGTTTTTTTTTGAAAAAAGTTATTTTTACTTGTAGAACATATTGGTATTTGTCAAAATAGTAATTTTCATTCAGTTCCATCATCCCCGACACATATCTATGCATCTGCACCGTTACATCAATTGAAACTCACAAAAAAAAATGACTTGGATCTTTTTGTCCAACTAACTTTATACTCCTCATCCCGAATAGTTGACACATGGGAGTTAAGAAAATAAGTTATTCCTGTGATCGAATAAATGACATGTATATTGCATTGATTATGATGCATATTGATATTAGTATGGTAGACATGGGGGAAACTGTAACAGACGCATTAGAGTAGTTAATAGACTTATATTTGGTGAATTAGTGTAAATGACTATAGATTTACCCAAAATGATCAGAGGGTACACTACGGGAAACCCCTTCTTAGGCACTAGGCAAAGGCCAGATTACCCTTGGCAAAATCTTTGCCGAGTGTAACACTCGGCAAAGAGGTCACGGCAGCCTTTTATCGGCAAAAGGCATCTTTGCCGAGAGCTTTCTGTCGGGCATTCGGCAAAGACTTTGCCGAGTGCCGACAAGACTCTCGGCAAAATAAAGTGGCATGACGGCGCCAAACGGCCGTCAATGGGCGTTTGCTGAGTGCCCTAACGCAAGGCACTCGGCAAACATTTAATCTTTGCCGAGTGCCACGTGCCTTGGGCGGCCCGTGTACATCCACTCACGGTCATCCATCCTCTATCATATCAGCAAGCAATTTAAAATTTATTGGCATCTACATGATGTCTACAATGTCTAATAGGTGAAGATAGGTCATAATCCCACCCAACGATGCGT
The DNA here is from genome assembly GCA_007726485.1 of Eragrostis curvula. Taxonomy (NCBI): domain Eukaryota; kingdom Viridiplantae; phylum Streptophyta; class Magnoliopsida; order Poales; family Poaceae; genus Eragrostis; species Eragrostis curvula. The sequence continues at coordinate 3,966,471 of RWGY01000034.1, read as the reverse complement.
AGATGGGGTTAGTTTCCAAGATCTGTTCCGGTCCGAGACAGAATTTCGGCAGCACCTCCCCGTTGTTCTCCAAATACACGTCCTGGGAGGGAGATTGTGTATCCGGAGAACAACATGGAGATAGTGCCAAAACTCTGTCTCAAACCGGAATATACCATGGAAACTAACCCCATCTACGCATCCTTGGGCTGTCCAAAAAAGGTGGACAATTCAAAATAGATACAATCATAGATATGCAAAGATCTGCATATCTCCAACTGTATCTCTTTCGAACGGGAGATGCCTAACTAGGTTATACGTTACCTACAAACATAAATGGAAAGGGAGGGGGGGGTCTTTTATGTCTCACCTTGCTATCCTGCAAAGTGATGAGTGGAAGACGGTGGAAAAGTCTCTCCTGCAAAGAATGGAACATAAAACCTTCAATTCAAAATTTCGACAGCACCTCCCCTGTACGGCGAGGTTCCCAAAACCTGCAAGAAACCAACGGCACGATGGCCGACAACCACTAACAACAAATCAACGGCACGATGGCCGGCAACCACATCCAATTCCAACAACCATGGTCCAATTCAAACAACAGCGTTATCAATTTCAATTGCAATTGCATTCCATAGGTAACATGTAACATCCAATTTCATTTTTAATTGCATTTCATAGCTAACATCTAACATCAAATTTCAATTTCATCTAACATCTAACATCTCACAATCTGGCCAAAAGAGAGGGGAAGAGCGCAAACGGCATGATGACGCACCTCGATACGAATAGGGGAGAGGGATAGGACGGCGTCGGGGGAGGCCTGGCAGGGGCGCGCGACGTGGGTGGCCGGGCAGAGGTGGCCGGCGTCGGCGCCGGGGGAGGCGAGCGTCGGGGTTGGGGGAGGCCGGTGTCGGGGGCCCGAGCTGGAGCCAAGGGAGGCTGGCGTCAGGGTCGGGGGAGGCGGGTGGGGATGTCGGGAGAGGCGCCGGCGTCGGGTCGCGACGCCCCCCGTCGTCGGTGGCGGAGCTCGGTGCGGGGGAGGCGGAGGGGCGGGGGCGGGCCGCAGGCGGGGTCGGGACCGAGGGCGGGGGAGGCGGCGGCGTCGGGTCGAGGCGAAGCTCCGCGCGGCGGAGGCGGAGCTCACCGCGGGTGGCGGCAGCGCTAGGCGCAGCGGAGGACGAGGGAAGGGGGCGGGGGTGGGGGCGGGGGCGAGGGCGGGGCCGACAGCGTCGGCGAGCGGTGGATCGGAGGTGGCGGCGTGGGGTGGAAGCAAGCACAGATGCGGCGGCGCAAGGTTGAAGAAATGGATAAGGGGAGAAGGGCGGAGCCGGTGCGCGACCTTATTGGAAAGGTTTGCCGAGTGCCCGATCTGAGACACTCGGCAAACAAAAGGCACCCATCTAAAAAATGTTTGCCGAGAGCCATGGCTCCACACTCGTCAAACATTTTCCATCTAAAGTTTAAAAAAAAGAAATTCCAAAAAAATTCAAAAATAGCCAAATTTTGTCATTATACATTTAAATGTTCAGTTACCTATAAGAAAAATTTAATGTGAAACAATAATTTGACCGTCATTCTGATTTGAAATCTAAATGGACACTTCTCAACTCTATAGATCTTCTTTGGAGATGCTCTTACGTGACAACTTGTGCAAAACCTTTTCTACGATTTACCATGACATCCACGTATGATATCATGATGTCAGGGCGAGTCTCGTAATTTTCACACTTTGTTGGCATTTTATAAAATTAAAATACTGTAAGGAACGTGTGACTGAGAGGGGGGGGGGGGGGGTCAATCGGTGCACACTATAAATTTTTCTCCGAGCTCTATCACCTTCTCAACTCCTAGCAAGTAGTTCTAGTAAATATAAGGCAAGCACACTAAGGATTGTCCTTAACCTAATGAACTAGTGTATGAACAAAGAACGAGCCACTCAAGGGATAAACTAGTTCACTAGATAAGAACAAACCTAAGTTACACTACAAGCTAGATAAGCAAGACCAAGATACTAGATGATCAACTAAACAAGCACACTAAGAAATGTCCTTAGATCAACTAGCAAGGAAGCAACACAAGTATGAGGCAAGCTATAAGCATAAGCAAGTGGAACTATGGAGATACCAACTAGATACACAAGAGCATAAGCAAGGTAAAGCTAACACGAGACTACTAGCAAGTAGAGCATAGGAAACAAGTAAATGCAAGTAGTAAAGAGTAAGGATAGAAAGTGCTCATGATATATCCCGTGGTATCGGGAGGATAGCGCCTCCCTTTTGCCCACGTTGGGTCACTCCCGCCGGAGTCTCGACCCCGTCCCTCTGCTCGATGGCAATCCCTTCTAGAGCATTCTTCACCCTCCGAGTGAAGACGCGGGCATGTCCCGCTGGCAACTCCGGATGCTCCTCCGAAATGGTAAGGATTCGCACGTGATGCGGTCCAAAGGGCGCTCCACTCGTGATGCTTCTTTCGAACGGGAAGCTCAAAGACCGTGTACAAACATGTGTTGGCTTCTACACTCTCTTGGCAAGCTCAACACCGACACCTAACAGGTCTAGGCCTTGCCATAGACTAAGAGTAACAGCCCTAGCCAATCCTCTCAAGCACTCACTAGACTAGAGATCAATGGATGCACATGGTGTTACTCTTCTCAAGCACTTGGATCACTCAAATCCCTCAAAGTGCTTCTTCTTCCTTCACCTGGCTTCTTGACAGCACCTGCACCCCTTTGGACTATCCAACAGCACCTCAAAGAGGCAAGCAACCTGCTATTTATAGGCTCCACCCACGAAACTAGTCATTGCCAACAACTGCCCAGATTTCCTTGATCACCGCATGATGCGGTGACCCAGTCACCGCATCATACGGTGACTGTCCTGACTGCGACTAGGACTTCCTTTTCTTGGGTGAGGCACTGTCCTCATAGATGCGGTGACTAGCACCGCATCATGCGGTGACTCCTTCCTTCTAGCTTCAGCAACTCGTCCATTTTGCCATTCCGCTGGAAAGCATACGGTGGCCCCACCGTATCATGCGATGATCATCTCCTCTGATCATACGGTGACTCATCCAGAGACACTTCTTTCTCTGGATTTCCTGCCTGTAGTCACCGCATCATGCGGTGACTGCCACCGTATCATATGGTGACCCCTTCTTCATCTACTCCTCAAACTCGTCAATTTTGCCAAGTCTCTGGAAACCATACGGTGCCCACCACATCATACGATGATCAACTCTCTCTGATCATACGGTGACACCCTCAGCGAACTCCAAAACTTGATCTGCAACTTCCTGTAGTCACCGTATCATACGGTGACAACCACCGCATCATGCGGTGACCATCTTCCTTCAGCCTTCTGCAAAACCTGAGTCTCTGGAAACCATACAGTGATCAACCCATCCTACGGTGATACCCACCATATCATACGGTGACTCAATCCTCTTTTGTTGGGCTGAACTTCACTGAATTTCTCCCTGCAGTCACCGCATCATGCGGTGGCTATCACCGTATCATACGGTGACTTCACCTTCGCTGGACTTGATCTTCTCTATTGATCCTCGCTTCCAACATCTTCTTCCTTGGTTCCTGCACTCCTCTTCTGTAACCCTAGCACCTGAGAGATGCACCATGCATCCAAAGATCTTTACACTAGTGTTTACCAAAGAGTATCGACTCGAACCCTCTTGATAGTCCGGTTTTTCCTATGGACAACACTTGCTTGGTTCTAGCATGTTCTTAGCCTTGATCCATCTTCTCAACCGTGACTGTGTCAAGTCCGTCCATGAGTTGATGAGGCAACCAATCATCCTTGACTTGAGGTTTTAGGTTGGTTGTTGTTGCACTTACTTCCATATGACCTAAAAGATAAGATACTCAAAGTATATGTTAGTCACATGCATGGTTCTCATCCAATCACCAAAACATTCATACCTTGGGGATTCCCTAACTTCAATGGCTTGAAGCTTACAATCTCCCCCTTTTTGGTGATGGATGACAACCATGATAAAATAATCGAAGAGGTAAAAAGAGATGACAAAAGCCAAAAAGGAATAGCACAACTCGATCAAAGGAACTACACAACAAGTAAGAGATGAGAATGAGCATACCTTGGTGTGTAGACCAAAAGAAATTATAGCTCACAACATATCAGAAGTTAGAGAAAAAACTCATAGTACAAGTGAAATATAAGAAAGCATAGGAGACTATGACATGGAATATGATGATAAAGATATAGCAAGAGTGAAATATTTGCATCAAAGGGTCAAGTGAGCGATTACCTTTGTTCTTACCTTGAAGTCCTTCCTTTACCTCAAGATGTTGAGAAGATCGACCAAGACTTGGTCTCTTGATCTCCAAACTCTGAGAACTTCCACTTGAGATGAACTCCCATATATGAGATAACTCCCTCTTGACTCAAGCCATCATCTCAAGAATGTAGTGTGAAGACCAATCATCTTTAATATTCCAACTCCCCCTCGAGATGACCATTTCTCTTCTTTCTCTTCAACGAGTCCTTGTCTTGTGCTCAATCATTTGGGTGATGATTATATCTTTATCACTTGATTCATCACCTCACTTCTCCGTCTTCTCCCCCTTTGTCATCTATCAAACAAAATGAGAGACCAAGCACAAAAGAGGATAATAATACAAAGATCATGAGAGAAAGACTTATGTTAGGCGTGTAGTGTCATTTCTTGCCCTTCCTTTTTTCCAAAAGCTCCCCCTACACAAAAGACTAAAAATAGAGAAGTAAATTGAAGCATATATAGGGGTTAGTGACATGGGTTTGGAATGTATGAACCTTAGATCTTGAGTCGCGCAAGTGGATTTAACCTTGGAGCTCAAGGATTCTTGGTTCAATGGGCATGAAGCTCATATAGCATTGCTATGTTTGCATCTAGAGAGTCATATACTCATATTGTGAATAAGCAACTCTCCCTAGATGCTTATGCAAGTGATATGACAAGTATACAATACATGATGCGTATGATAAAAAAAGAAGGCCAGGAAAGATAACAATACCAACAACAAGTTTGATTCCTCCTTGAGCTTACTCACAACAAGCCATTCTTCAAGCCTTGGGAGCCATGTACCACCATAGAAAGGGCCACGCAATTTTCCTTCTTGGAACTCCAAGATATGAGAGATCGTCCAAGAAATTGGCACCCACCCAAAGTACTCTTCCTACTCGCTTTGCATCCGATGAAATCCGAGTCCGCATAACCCACAAGTAAGTCCGATCCTTTAGGATACCAAATACCCATTGTAGGTGTATGCTTGATGTACCTAAGAATCCTCTTTACGGAACTCAAGTGTGATTCCTTAGGGTTAGCTCGATAACGAGGACATAGGCAAACACTAAACATGATATTCGGTCTCGATGCTATAAGATAGAGTAGTGAACTAATCATAGAGCGATAAAGCTTAGGATCAATAGGAATACCCGATTCATCCACATCAAGAAGACCATTGGTTGCCATTGGAGTCTCAATCTCCTTGCAATCTTCCATTCGATATTTCCGGAGTAGACCCCGAGTATACTTCTCTTGATAGATGAAGGTCCCTTCCTCCATTTGCTTGACTTGAAAACCAAGGAAGACATGAGGTCCCTTTTCATCTTTACTACACCTAAAAATGACAGTTGGTGGCTTGCGTTGGGCGGACGTCGTCCCATCTCCCCCTCCGCCGACAAGTGGGGCCCGCAACGCTCCCACGAATCCCACCTCTGCTCTCCGTCTCGCCCAACTCGATACCCCCTACTCCCCCGCTCAACCACGAAGGGGAAAAATTCCCCGCTCCCCACACCGCAATCCCCGGTTCGATTCGCGGCAGATCGGCCGGCGGGCTCCGTTCCTCTGCCTTGATCCGCAACAAATCCGGTAGATCCGAAAGTGCTTGACTCCAGATCGGTCCTCTACTCCGGCCATGTGGGAGCCGGCGCCCATCGTGCCATGGGCTGGAGAATCGACGGTGGCCCGATGCCAGAACAAATCAAAGTGCTAGTTGGGTTCACCAGTGCATGGAGATTGCTCTACGAGAACGAGACCACAATGGAGCTGCACTGGTGAAGGCGGTTGCCATTTGCCAGCGCCATTTCATGCTGCAAATTTGCTTAATCAAATGAGAATCCTGGGTAAATGGAATATTGCTGAGGGACTCAACGTTACATGGCCAAATACCATATTCGCCATCACAATTGGTGGATTTAATGGAATCAGTGCACTGAAGAGAGAGAATCTGAGAGAACAGAGGACTCGATGGGGATGAGTTTCCTCTTCTTTTTTGGCTGGCAATGGGTCCCGCATGGGTTTACTCAAGCCTCATCCAGCTAGCTGTAGCTGTAGCCAGCAGTAATGCGAAACAGATTTGAAAAAAAAAAACCTTCTTGCTTGAAAGAAAAAGGAACTTCTTTCTTTAGCATTTGAAATGCAAAAATTATCTCAAATGGGTATTGTTTTTCGTAAATTCCGCAGAACAAATTTCTCTTCATATATAAACGTTGTAACGTTTACATGTGGCTTACAGAAGTTAAATATGTCTCCAAATTTGATGGGCTGTTGTTTCATGTTCGTGAATTAACTGCCAAGAATGTGGGTTTCGAAATTTTGAAACAAAATGCACAAGCAAATTAAAAAAAACACATTTTGCAGAGGAATTGTTTTTGTTCTTTCTAGAATCAATACACTTATTTAAATTCATTCAAAAGCCGTAGCAGCGCACGGGCATGCTGCTAGTTAGAGCACGAAATTCATCATTGAATTTCACATTAGTAGAGCCATAAATGATATCATCAACATAAATTTGACAAATGAAGAGATCATCACCGATGTGCTTGGTGAACAAAGTATTGTCGATGTTACCAATTTTGTAGCCCTTGCCAATGAGATAGTCACGAAGACGCTCGTACCATGTCCTTGGTGCTTGCTTCAACCCATAGAGAGCTTTATTCAACTTGTAGACATAGTTGGGGTGCTTGGGATCCTCAAAGCCGGAGGTTGCTCTACATACACTTCTTCATTTATTAGTCCATTGAGAAAAGCACTTTTCACATCCATTTGATGCAATTTAAAATCAAAATGAGAAGAGTAAGCGAGAAGGGTTCTTATAGCCTCAAGACGTGCAACGGGAGCAAAGGTTTCGTCAAAGTCCACTCCTTCCACTTGAGAGTATCCCTTCGCCACGAGCCTCGCCTTGTTCCTTATCGCCACACCCTTCTCATCCTCCCTTGTTCTTGAAGACCCATTTGGCTTCCTTGATATTCTTTGGCTCTAGAGAAGACACAAAAGAGTAATTAGGCTTATATTGCTTTCTTCTTGTGGCTATTCCTTGGGAAGGACTCCCAATGATAAGGTCACGTGAGTGATCCTTAGCAATGGGTTTGTGTTTCTTGGAGGTTCTTGTCGGGGAAGCGGAGGAGCCGGTGAGGTGTCTTGAGCATCGTGTGCAGCTTGCTCTTTGGAGATATGGGTGTCTTGTTGTCGGAGTGGAGACCTCAAATCATCTTCTTGAGAGGAACTTGAGGTAGTTGTCCGCTCTTGTTCTTGTTGAGGTTCGCTTGATGGAGCGTGAGGTTGATCACTTGATGAAATATGTTGTGGTCCACTCGATGGAGCTTGAGGAAGATCGCTTGATGGAGCACTTGTAGTCGAATTAGAGCTTGTCGAAGAGTCCCTTGATGAAGACGTCGTCGGTGGTGGAGCAGAGGGTGTATCTTCATGTGGAATGACCTCACCAACCGGCATGTCCTTCAAGACATCCTTCACGGGCTCATCACTCAAATCATGAGAGCGGTGGAGATCATCTTGAGAGCCATGAGACTCATCAAATTGTACGTCACATGATTCCTCCACAAACCCCGTAGAGGTGTTGAAGACTCTATATGCTTTGGATGAGCTGGAGTAACCAACAAGAATCCCCGTGTCGGTCCTCTTCTCGAATTTTTCAAGTCTTCCTCTCTTCTTGAAGATGTAGCACTTGCATCCAAAAACGCGGAAATAAGTCACATTTGGCTTCCTCCCAACCAATAGCTCATATGAAGTCTTGTCAAGTAGCTTGTGGAGATAAATCCGATGTTGGGTATAACTTGCGGCATTGATAGCCTCCGCCCAAAACTTCTCCGGAGTTCCATATTCATCCAATATTGCTCGGGCAAGAGTAATGAGAGTCTTGTTCTTTCTCTCTACAACTCCATTTTGTTGTGGAGTGTAGGTTGCCGAAAACTCATGCTTGATACCATGATGATCACAATATTCTTCAATGATAGAGTTCTTGAACTCGGTGCCATTATCACTCCAGATCTTCTTGATATTTTGCTCATACTCTACTTGATCTCTCTTTGCAAACTTCTAGAAGATGGCAAAGGCTTGTGTCTTGTTTTTTAGAAAGAATACCCAAGTATACCTTGAGTAATCATCCACCGCCACAAGACAATACAAATTTCCACCCAAGCTCTTGTAGGGTGATGGCCCAAAAAGATCCATATGGAGAAGCTCTAATGGTCTTGAGGTTGACATAATGCTCTTCGAGGGATGAGAAGATGCAACTTGCTTGCCGGCTTGACATACACTACACATTCGATATTTCTCAAAGGTGACATCCTTCACACCCCGAATACAATTCTTCTTGACAACCTTCTTCAGTTGGTTCATTCCAATATGGGCCAATCTCTGATGCCAAAGCCATCCTTTTGAAGACCTAGTAAAGAGACAAGTGCTAGGTGCAACTTCAACATTAGCTTCAAAGTCAATAATATAAAGGTTGTTGTGCTAAAAACCGTTAATAGTAAGACCCATGGCCTCATTATGTAGCGCAACACCCTTAGCATCAAAATTACAAGAGAAGCCAAGATCACAAATTTGTGCTACAGATAAAAGATTGAAATTTAGAGATTCAACAAGTAGCACATTTGAGATAGAGAGGTCGTTAGAAATAGCCACCTTACCAAGGCCTCTAACTTTACCTTTGGAGTTATCCCCGAAAGTGACTTTGTCATGAGAGTCATCTTCTTTCAATGTGGAGAAGATAGAGGAAGAGCTGGTCATATGTTGAGTGCAACCACTATCAAGGCCCCAATCCTTGCCTCCAATCTTGAAGTTTACCTTGTTTGAAGCCATCAAAGAAGTAGGAGAGTTAGTAGCACGAGACTCAATAGACTTGTTGATTACCTCCACCTTTTGCTTGATGTAGGATGCGGGAACACCGTTGGTGAAGTCCAGCTCCAATGCTTCAACTCTCCCAATGGTGATAGGTCCAATCATCACGATTGTTCCCCATGTGGGCAATGAGATTCCCAAGAGGATACTCATCAAACACATTGATGTCGTTTGTAGAGGCATGGAATCTCAAGACATTCTTCACTTGGTTGAAGTAGGACATGGTGATGTAGATGGCTTCTTTAAGTGGCAATCCATCCAATTCCTCTCCAACATCCTCCAAGATAAGGACCCTCACATTTAGAGGGACAAGAGAGAACATCTTGTTTATGACCCTCACTTCAAAGTCATCAATCTCCTCTCTTTCTTCAAAAAAGTTGATTCTTGCGGCTAGGACCCTCAATCTCAAGAGAGCATCAAGCATAGATTCATCTTGATACTTGAGAAAATACTCAAAGTCATGAAGAAGATGATAGTATGGGGATTCCACCTTCCAAGGATCCTTCTCTCTATAATAGTCAATGTAGGGAGAGGGAAGGTCCATAGTATCACTCTCAACACAATCAAGGGTTGTAGGGGAATATTCACAACTACTTGGGTAGGCATCATCACAAAAGAACACTGGAGTCTTCTTCTCTTCCTCATCTTCACTCATCAAGGATTCAAAAACCTCGGACAACTTTGCATGAGCTTGTCTTCTTGTGATCACCACAATAATTTCTTGAATTGAGTCATGGACAAGATCATAATCATCAAATTCCACAAACTCCCCATATTTCTCCTCGGGTAGACCATCTAAGAACCTCTTGATAGCTTCAGGCTTCTCAATCTTCCAAAGGCCATTAGCATTGATCTTCTTGATAAGATCATCGACTCGGAGAGCAAAGTCAACTAGATCTTCATTAGGCTTCATAGTAACATGCTCCTACTCATTGCATAGCTTCACATATCCTATCTCTCCATCCCTCTTGAAAGAACCCTCGCCCTCATGAGCTTGAGAGTGGTGTGCTGAGGTACTTGCTTGAATCTTACTTGCTTCCAAGCTTGCTTGACCATTCTTGTGAGCCACTTCCATATCCAGTATAGTTTTCACCACATCATCATATGGCATCTTGGCAAACTCTCCCAACATGACAAAAGGAAGAAATCCAACTCGAGAGAATGAAAGGCTCCTCAACAACCTCTTCACCAAATACCTATGATTGAGATATTGATAGTTGCGGGCCACAATTTTCCTTGAAAGAGAAAGCAAACAAGAAGCAAAATCAGCAATATTCTCATCATGTCCAAGAACCATAGTCTCATACTCCTCTATAAGCTCATAGTAAGTATTATCACTAAAACACTCATCGGAAGGCTCAATCATCGGTAAATCAGTGAAAGTGCTAGGATCATCGTCTATAATGTTAGCCATTGTACCACACACTCCTACGGTCACAACTCAAGGCAGTTAAGCCCTAGAGATGAGCACTTGGCAATGATACCACTTGTAAGGAACGTGTGACCGAGAGGGGGGCGGGTGAATCGGTGCACACTATAAACTTTTCTCCAAGCTCTATCACCCACTCAACTCCTAGCAAGTAGTTCTAGGGAATATAAGGCAAGCACACTAAGGAGAGTCCTTAATCTAATGAACTAGTGTGTGAACAAAGCACGAGCCACTCAAGGCATAAACTAGTTCACTAAATAAGAACAAAACTAAGTTACATTACAAGCTAGATAAGCAAGACCAAGATACTAGATGATCAACTAAACAAGCACACTAAGAAATGTCCTTAGATCAACTAGCAACGAAGCAACACAAGTATGAGGCAAGCTATAAGCATAAGCAAGTGGAACTATGGAGATACCAACTAAATACACAAGAGCATAAGCAAGGTAAAGCTAACACGAGACTACTAGCAAGTAGAGCATCGGCAATAAGTAAATGCAAGTAGTAAAGAGTATCGGGAGGATGGGGCCTCCCCCTAGTCCACGTTGGGTCACTCCCGCTGGAGTCTCGACCCCGTCCCTCCGCTCGATGGCGATCCCTTCTAGAGCATTCTTCACCCTCCGAGTGAAGACGCGGGCACGTCCCGCTGGCAACTCCGGATGCTCCTCCAAAGGTAAGGATCTGCACGTGATGCGGTCCAAAGGGCGCTCCACTCCTGATGCTTCTTTCAAACGGGAAGCTCAAAGATCGTGTACAAACATGTGTTGGCTTCCACACTCTCTTGGCAAGCTCAACACCGACACCTAACCGGTCTAGGCCTTGCCATAGACCAAGAGTAACAACCCTAGCCAATCCTCTCAAGCACTTACTAGCCTAGAGATCAATGGATGCACATGGTGTTACTCTTCTCAAGCACTTGGATCACTAAAATCCCTCAAAGTGCTTCTTCTTCCGTCACTTGGCTTCTTGACAGCATCTCCACCCCTTTGGACTATCTAAGGGAACCTCAAAGAGGCAAGCAACCTGCTATTTATAGGCTCCACCCACAAAACTAGCCGTTGCCAACAACTGCCCAGATTTCCTTGATCACTGCATCATACGATGACTGTCCTGACTGCGACTGGGACTTCGTTTTCCTGGGTGAGGCACTGTCCTCATAGTCACCGCATCATGCGATGATCATCTCCTCTAATCATTTTGCCATTCCTCTGGAAACCATACGGTGACCCCACCGTATCATGCGATGATCATCTCCTCTAATCATACGGTGACTCAACCAGAGACACTTCTTTCTCTGGATTTCCTTCCTGTAGTCACCGCATCATGCGATGACGGCGACCGTATCATACGGTGAGCCCTTCTTTTTCTACACCTCAAACTCGTCCATTTTGCCAAGTCTCTGGAAACCGTACGGTGGCCACCGCATCATACGATGATCAACTCCCTCTGATCATACAGTGACACCCTCAGCGAACTTCAGAACTTGATTCGCAACTTCCTGTAGTCACCCTATCATACGGTGACTACCACCGCATCATGTGGTGACCATCTTTCTTCAGCCTTATGCAAAACCTGAGTCTCTAGAAACCATACGGTGATCAACCCATCCTACAGTGATACCCACCGTATCATACGGTGACTCAATCCTCTTTTGCTGGGCTAAACTTCACTGAACTTCTCCCTGCAGTCACCGCATCATGCGGTAACTGGCACCATATCATAAAGTGACTTCACCTTCGCTAGAACTTGATCTTCTCCATTGATTCTCGCATCCAAAGAGACACACCATGCATCCAAACATCTATCACTACAACAAAAACCTTCTATAAGGGCATTTTGTTAGAGGCATTTTTTTAATTTGCCTCTATCATCTTGTAAAGCCATATGTTTGAGGCATCTTCAAATATGCCTCAAGCGTTGAGAGAGGATCTGTGAAAATTCTGAAAAAAAAAGTGCCACATGGATGGTAGAGGCATTATTTGAGGCATTTTATATAGTGTCCACGCATAAACAACGTAGAGACATTTTTTATGACATCTTCAAAATGCCTATATCTTATAGAGACATTATTAGAGACACCTTTTGAGTCTTCAGGGACACTTTTTTTATTAGTTTGTGGCTGCTAATAGATGACTCATAAGAATAATAATCCAGCCATAGACACATTGTGATGTGTGGGAGAGTTGGCTAGCGAGGACACAATAATTTATCATTAGACTCCAAGGTCTTGAGTTCAAAGCTTGAGAACAACAATATTTTTGACAATTTATTCAACACTATAAAAATGCCTCTATCCTTATTTAAGGCAATATATAATGCCTCTAGGAAATTGTCACTAATTTACTAGAGACACTTTTTAAAGTTGCCGCTATGTTCCTAGAGTCAATGCATGGCAAGGCATTTCTTAGGCATTTTAGAAAATACCTCTATGATTGCCTAGAGACAATTTTAAAATGCCTTTACTATATTAAAAAAATGCCTCTACAAACTATTTTTCTTGTAGTGTATACACTAGTCTTTATCGAAGAGTATCTACTCGAACCCTCTTGATAGTTCGGTTTTTCCTATGGATTCAAGACTAACATCTAACCAAGCCAACACCTGCTTGGTTCTAGCATGTCCTTATCCTTGATCCATCTTCTCGACCGTGACTCCGTCAAGTCCGTCCATGAGTTGATGAGGCAACCAATCATCCTTGACTTGAGGTTTTAGGTTGGTTGTTGTTGCACTTACTTCCATGTGACCTAAAGGATAATATACTCAAAGTATATGTTAGTCACATGCATGGTTCTCATCCAATCACCAAAACATTCATACCTTAGGGATTCCCTAACTTCAATGGCATGAAGCTTACAAATACAATTTGCTCCAAATGTACATGGTAATATTTCGTGTACATGACACGCTATTTTTCCTTTTATTTCATAGTTACGGCCTCACATTGGACTCAAGAACTTGAATATCATTTTACGAGTCACTATATTTCAATATTTCAATCACTTGCAGTTCAAATTTGAGTTATCTTCATTAAATACTTTAAATGAAATAACTTACTTAAATATAGCAAACAGTACGAGAAAAATACGAAATTTTGACATGTAGTACCATGCATACACACAAGAAAGGTAGAAAAAAATTGTGGCCAAAAACGTAAAAAAAAAATTATTTTACCGAGCATCCTTGCCAGACCCTCGGCAAAGGGTGAACGTTTGCCGAGTGCCGAGCTGTGCACTCGGCAAACAGGCTCTTTACCGAGTGCCCCTAACGGACACTCAGCAAAATATGGATGGACCCGTGTCCGTTACTAATGTTCATCGCATTTGCGTGGCACGTGAGCTTCTTTGCCGAGAGTTCCATTTTTGCTGAGAGCTGTATCATGTTTGCCTAGTGTCAGGAGTAGGGCACTCAGCAAAAATGGTATTTTTCCTGAGTGCCCTTCCTTCTGGCTCTCGGCAAAGGTATAGTTTGCCGAGGGTCAGCCTTTTGCCGAGAGCAAGTGCCATAGTGGTAAATACTATAGTGGACAATAATATACACATACCTCAGATGTTCATTCATATGTGGTATGAACTCTTCGTGAAGCAATAAACAGGGGCTAGTGTGTTAATGTGTTAAACCCTCTGTTGTTTTGTTGTTGTTGTTATCTCAATCGTGTGAAAGTTCATATTTATGTATGAGCTCACTGAGCATTATTGTTGCTGAACAATATTTTCTTTCTTTCTTTTTTTGGGAGGCGGGGGGGGGGGGGGGGGGGGGATTGAATTCATTGATATAAGGGATTTGGCATTAAGCCCGTCCATAATGGTTACAAGATGTGGCAGACTATAGGTCTCTACTATCTAAAAAGGCAGAGCGGGATCGTCAAACGGTAGTTTCATTGTTCGTCCCGCCCGTTTCTTCCGTAATCCAATCACGTAAACCGATCCAGCTTAAGGGTTGCTAGACATATAGACTAGCACGTATCGTGCTCGATTTCCTCTACACGCGTATCACGCGTTTCCTTCTTTGGCTGACCTCTTCCGATTCTCCCGGACATTGTTTCTATCACTACCAGAAATCCGTGTTTTGCTGTGTGCCAGGGGCACATGGCAAAGGGGCAAATACACTTGGCAAATCCTTTGCCGAGTGTAACACTCAGCAAAGAGCACACGGAGAGAGAATACTCGGCAAAGGGCCCATTTGCCGAGTGCGTTTTATCCGGCACACGGCAAAGGCTTTGCCGAGTGCCTGGAAGGGCTCTCGGCAAACAAAAGTAGACGGACGTCAACCTGACGGCGTAAAGCAGCTTTGCCTGGCAAAAACACTTGGCAAAAGCTCCAGGTTTTGCCTAGTGTTTGTGCAATTACACTCGGCAAATCGGTTTTCCAGATTCACTTTTAATCTTTTTTCCACAAAATCAATTAACAAACAGACAGGCAGTTATTATATATGGCAATAAGCATCCAATTCACAACCACATCCGCATCCAAAACCTTAAATTGGCCACAAATGCTCAAATAGTCCACAATTCAACAAATATTACACAAATAGTCCACAAAGTGCTCACAAGTCCACAAATAGTCTACTAACGGTCACAAGTTCACAAATAGTCGACAAACACTCACAAGTCCACACATATAGTCCACAATACACAAATCACTCGGCCAAGGGTGGGGGTGGGGGTGGGGGTGGTGGTGGGAAAAGAGTGCGAGCTGCCGATAGATCCACATCTTGCGCTCTAGCATTCGACCCCGCCGATGGAGGCATCGGCTGCACAAAGGAAGACATAACATTTGTGATACAACATGTATAGCACAACTCTTAAGTTTTCTAAGTCTCTAAATCTTCTAAATCTCTATGTTTTCTAAGTCTCTAGGTTTTATAAGTCTCTAAGTTGTCTAAGGTTGTCAAGAGACTCACCAGAGAAGACATGGGAGGACGAGGAGCCTAGGGCATCTGTGTCGGCACTTAGTGACCCATCGCCGCGAATTGAGCCTGAAAGAAGGAGTACATCTCTGACATCTACGCTTGCACCTGCTCTGATACCTGCTATGCCATAGTCGCCTCAAGCTGATCCCATCTGATCCTCTCTACCTCAAGCTGGGCCTGCAATTTTGAAGCAAATGTTAAACCCGAGTGCATGCATCACAAATGATAAAAATGAATGAACAATAAATGTAACAGTAATAACCTGGAGGGCCTATTTAGCAGCCGGTCTTTGGCGTATGCTCGGGCCATCGCTACCGCTCTGTGGTCGAATCTGGGAGAGCGTGGGAGTACTGCCCGTGTCGAGTACGCTGTCACCGAGATAGTACCGCCCATGCCTCTTGCCTCCTCCCGCCCTCATGACGACTTCTCCATCGTGATCGTGTGACCTCGGATCGAAGTCTGCCCCATGGACCTCCTTTGCCACCTCTGAGTATCAATTGAGGCATCTATGGGTGCTTGGATTGCTGTACGCCTCGGGCAGGCCTTCCGGGTCGTAGTGGATGTCCGCCATTGCCTTGCCCTTATGGGACAAAGCAAAAGCCTCAAAAGTGTTGATAGGCTCGCCACCATGAGATGCCGACTGAGGAAAAAAAAGATGATTAGAACTTATGCATTATTCATGAAATTATGCATTAGAGTGAAGAAATTATTTGACAAACATATCTAGCCGCATATTCGTTAAGGCTAAGACTGCCTTGATGGTGTGCTGCACATTGCATCATCAATCGACGATGTCGGCAAGCCGCGTGCATCGCCTCCCAGTCTTCATGGCACCACTTGTCCACTAACAACGCTCCATCTTGTTGCGGAACACCCTGCCATCTCGATCCGTCACGTCGGTCACGGCGGCGTAGTGCTCAAACATGTCGGCCATCACTATTCTCTCGCCAATTTGAACCATGCTAGGGAAGTTTTGTTTGCACAAAAGACCGAGGATGCCGTTGACCTTGCGTTTATGAACACCCTGGGCGACTATGTCCCAATTCCTGCCAAAATCATTAAGATAAATTGTTAGTATCAATTGTAATTTAAAACAAATGAAATGAAAGTGTATTGATAACGTCTAAAGTAACTTACCGGGGAGGGGACGGGCGAACTATCGGACGACGGTCAAAAGGTATCGGTCGCTTTGGGAGGGTCGAGGGACCTCACAACTGGATACGCGGGAGCTCACCCTGCACCTCCATGTCCTCGCCCTCCTCCTCGTCCTCATCCTCGTGCTCCCCCTCTCCCTCCTGGCGCTCCTCCACCTCCTCCTCAGACGACTCCTCTAGTCTCTGCTCCTGCTCGTGCTCCTCCTCAGGCGAAGCCACAGGCGACGGTGACATCGCTACACCTCTCCCTCGACCTCTGCCTCCACCTCTCCCTCCACCTCCCCCTCGACCCTTGCCTCCACCTCTCCCTCCCCCTCCCCTACTCCGACACTCCATGGCCTCATCTCGGTAGAAAAACGACAAGGACTTCTTCAATGCTTTGCTGACTCCGCCCACCATTGTTCTCCAATAACCTGTAATTAAAACAAGTCAACCAATCAGCATACTTTAAAAGAGATAACATAGTATTATAAATAAAGAAAAATAGAAACTGAAATAACATAGTATTAAAAGCAGTAATCTAATTAGTACGGATCATACTTGTATTAGAAATAATCATCATCGTCGATAATAGGTGGATCATTAGTCTCATCATCAATATCGTGCATGTCGACATAATCATGTAGGTTCTCCAAAGGAGGACGAATGTCATCATCACTGTCCAGATGTAATCGCTCAAGAAATTGTAAGTCCTTCGCATTATCAACCTCATCTCCAACGTCCTCATTGTCTACTTCCATTCCAAACACTTCGGTTAAGTCTATCTCAAAACTACCTTCTGGCCCATTGTCTTGAAAGAAGTCATCTCCCTCATATGTGTTTGGGTCTATGGTGTAATCGGCATCGTTTCGGACATGTAGTTTACCGTGTGGCGATACCTTATACACAACATCCCAACCTTCGAGACGTTCGTCGGTTTGGCACGGGTATGAGAGATAATAAACATGCGTGGCCTGAGAAGCCACGATATAGTCATCGTCTCCTGGTAAGACGGTTGACTGTCGAATTTTGACTAGCCCAAGATTAGGAGTCCGTCTCACTGCTTCCAGGTCAAACCAATGGCATTTGAAAATGACAGGATTAAGAGGTTTGCAACCAGAAAACAAGATTTCGTATATTTGTTCAATTCTTCCATAATACTCGACGCCATCAAGGCCGGACGTAAAAACTCCGGTATTTGTGGTTCTTCTATTGGGACGATAAATCAATTGCATCTACCGTTCACTTATACAGTCTAATCGGTGAAGATAGGTCCAAATCCTACCCAAGGATGTGTAGACGAGGTTAATTTTCATGCTCTACTCCTATCCGAGACAGAATTTCGGCAGCACCGCCCTGCTGTTCTCCAAATACACGTCCTGACAAGGAGATTGTGTATCCAGAGAACAACTGGGAGATGGTGCCGAAACTTTGTCTCGGATAGGAATATAGCATGAAAACTAACCCATCTACACATCCTCGGGCTGTCAAAAAAATGTGGACAATTCAAAACAGATACGGCTATACATATGCAAAGAACTGCATATTTCCAACCGTATCTCTTTCAAACGAGACATGCCTAACTAGGTTTCGCATGACCTACAAATATGAATGGAAATAGAGAGCCTTTTATGTCTCACCTTGCTATCCTGCAAAGTGACGAGATGAGGACGATGCAACAGCCTCTCACTAAAAACAAAAGACCATAATAATGTCAATTTCATAAATTTTGGCAGTACCTCCCCTACACGGTGATGTTTCCAACACCTGCAACAAACAACGGCATGATGGCTGACAAATATAATATATAATTCAAGCATTTCACATTGTTATCCACAATACTCAATGGTAAATGGCATCGACGTATATTTGAAGCATTGCACATTCTTAGTCACTTGCACATAGCATTTTCTAGTTCCAAATTGCACAAGTATTTTGAATCACTCAAATTCCACATTGCACAAGCATTTCGAATTACTCGAATTCCACATTGCACAAGCATTTCTACATTTCCACATTGCACACAACTAATTTCATATGACAAAAACAGGAAAAAAAGATTGAGAGAGAGACATGAACAGAGGGCGAGAAGGCCAGGCACCTGGACAGAGGGGGAGCTGGACTGCGGGACACCGGACTCCGGCAACCGCGGCGGCGAGGAACGCCGGCGAGGGGCGGCGCCGGGTCGACTGGTGGAGGAGTCGGGGAGGGCGGACCCGAAGAGGAGCGGAGCCGGGGAGGAGTCAGGGACGGCCGTTGACGGCGCTGAGTGCCGGAGCGCGGCGGCACGCCGGGGCCGGGGGCGGGTCGTGGCGGGGGCGGGGGCCAGGCCGGTGCAGGGGGCGACGGGCGAGGCCGGAGCAGGTGGCGCGGTTCGGTAGCACGTGCAAGGTCCGGTGCCACGGGCGACGGCGGCGGGAGGGCGTGGGTGCGGTGTGCGGCGGCGTGTGGAGCTCAATTTGGTTTTCGAAGGAAGGAGGAGGCAGCTGGGGCACGGGCGCGACTAAGTCCTGGCCCCCCCTGCCGAGTGTCCAGATGTAGGACGCTCGGCAAAGCCCCACCCTTTGCCGAGTGTCCTGAATCTTGGCACTCGGCCGGGGGGGGGGGGGGGGGGGTGGGTCACAGGACTTAGCCAATTTTCAACCCGCGCCAGGGACCTTTACCGAGTGTAATAATTTTTCCGAGTGTTTTTTTTACACTCGAAAAACATTTCGACCTTTGCCGAGTGCGCTTCCACATGGCACTCGGCAAAGGCTGCTGTTGCCGAGTGTATCCATCATACACTCGGCAAATATTAAACCTTGGCACCTTAAAAAAAATTAAAAATGTCAAACAAGTTCAAAAAAAAAACCAAACTTTGACATGACACGTTTTAGATGATCTATTGTCTATAAAAAAGGTGTGAACTCAAAATCATATTTGAAAAATCATTTCACCCTAAATCTTAATGACCTATTCTAAACTCTATGTCTCCTCTTCGGAAATTCTCCATTTTGTAAACATCCCCGTATGATATCGTGACATCCTGACAACATCCCCGTATGATATCGTGACATCCTGACAAATCTCAGAATTTTCCGACAATATTTGTATTTTATAGAATTTTAAAACAAATCGGTCACACGCTCGTAATCATATTTCATGAACAAAATTTGTGAAATTTCAATTCATTTCCTAGATACGGCGTCATGTTCAACTCAGTAACATGAATATCATTTTTTCATTACCTCAATTCAATTATTCGAGTTACTTGCAGTTCAATTTTGACTTATCACCAAAAAATACAATTAATGAAAATAAATTATTAAATTTAGCAAACGGATCGTGAAATGTACCAAATTTCAACATGAAGTACAATGAAGTGTATATGGGTCAGGAAAAAATTGTGGTCGGCAAAATGTGAAAAAAAAATAGTTTCCCGAGTGCCTAATAGTGACACTCGGCAAAACAATATGATTCACCGAGTGTCACCAATGCGGGACACTCGGCAAAGCCCCCTCCGCCGTCAACACTAATGGCCACGCGCACGCGCGGGGCACATGCGCCACCTTTGCCAAGTGTCGCCATGCTGGACACTCGGCAAAAGGCTTTTTTCCCAAGTGTATTTTTTTTGCTGTGCGTATGGTCGACGGGACACTCGGCAAAGGGCTTTTTTGCCGAGTGTCTATATTTTGCCGAGTGTCCTTCGCCTGACACTCGGCAAATTGACCCTTTGCCGAGTGCCCGAAATATTACACTCAGCAAAGGGGGGACACTCGGAAAAAAAGTGATTTCTGGTAGTGTATAAGCCGGTTGATTGAGATACGGAAAGGTCCTGCCTATATATATGTAACCCGTGGTTCATTGTTTACGCTTTCATGGTATCCGATCCATCGCTCCTGCGACCGTCAAGCTTCCGCTCCAAACCCTAGCTGCCGGCCTCCCACGCCATCGCTAGGTTGTCTGGCCCGCACCCGCCGCCAGAAGCCACATCTATTTCAGTTCGATCGCCTCTCTCGCGAGCAGCGTGAAGAAGCTGAACGCCAACGCAAGGAAGAGGAGGAGCGCAAACACGCACGCAAGGAAGAGGAAGACGTTCGTGCGGAGCAGGACCGCGTGCTCGCCCTCACCAACGTCAGTGCGATTGCTGCCTCCCTCCATGCTCAAGCCGTCGCCATCCAAGACTTCTGCCATAGTAATCAGTATAACAAGTGGTGCGGCCTCTTTCTCAATACGTTGGGAAAGTACGCTCTTCGTCCTCATGTCGAGCATGACGGCGAGCCGCCGAACGAACCTGATTGGGAGCACATGGAGTGCACGGTGCGTTCCTGGCTGGACGACGTCATGGGGCCCGGTGCTCTGCCCGCCAAGTTTGGTTGGCCATTGAAGACCAATTCCTTGGCAACAAGGAATCAAGAGCCCTCATCAGCGATGCTGAATTCAGGAATTTCACTCAAAAACACACCAAGGCCCACGTTCCTTTCTCCGAAGCCGACACGCACGCACCCTTTCCCAAAATCAATCCGCTCCTTCTCTACTAAAAATTCCGAAAGAGGTTCGTACGCTCGAGCTCGAGTCCACCTCCTGCACTTTCGCTTGAATACGGATTGAAATTCCGCTGTAATCTTCAATCTCGCCCAAGCGGCTTCTTCTTCAACAAACGTAAATTTCGCTGCCGCCGCCGCCGCCGCCATGTGCTAGGGCATAGCCTTCTGGCCATCACAATCCTCGCAACAAATCTTCCTCATATACGGCAAGCATGACGACAAACGAGGGATCGGGGCCTGGCGAGATGCGCTGCTTCTCACCGTTGTGACTTGTGACGGCGGTGTTCAACGCGTCGCCATGCGTGACGACGCAATTGACGATCTTGATCCCAGTCAGGTAGTCATACTTTTTCTTTACTTTAGAGAATCACCATCCATCTCTTTTACCAGCGAGAGGAGCTCCTCCACAGATTTCTTGATGCCCACCTCCACCTGCTACATGCGACAATCGACAAGAGATCATGTTGACAATGTGGCCGCTGTCCATGGGATCTACAGCATGTACTAAGAACGACATCGATAGCTTCACGTTAGAGCAGCGGTCGTTCCAGCCCAAGGCGAGCAGCAGGTTGTCCATACATGGTGGCAGCGATCATGCCGAGATCCTGCTGAATATACTGGTTCTCGTACGAAGGAAAGACTAAAATGAGCAATAAGCACTATGGGAAAATGGCAATTTGCCGGGTGCCCAGGGCTTTGCCGAGAGCTTTTCCTCAGGCACTCGGCAAAAAATAAGCTCGGCTTTTTTTTTTTGCCGAGAGCCAACTACGAGGCACTCGGCAAAATTCAAACCCTCGGCAAAATTCGATGGTCGTCCCAAATTCGTGATGGCGTCAGGAGATGTGGGCCCAGGTGTCAATTTTGCCGAGTGCCTCAGCTGGGCACTCGGCAAACTTTTTAACTTTGCCGAGTATCTCAGCTGGGCACTCGGCACAGACCACACTAGGCAAAATATTTCAACTTTTGCCGAGAGTTCTTCTATATTGCACCCGGCAAATAAATTTTCAGTCAATTTTTTCATGCATTAAATTAGTTCAAATCAAAAAGTTTTAAACTACAAAGTTGTATAACATCTCTAGATCTACACTTTCTATTTTAGTCATTTCATCTTTTGACAAAGCGACGGTAAAGTTGTTCACAAACTCTACAACTCCCGTATAGTTTCTAGAAACACAAAGAGGTATGTTTAAAATTTATGAACAATGATGCTACCAATATGTCGGATAAAAAAAAGACCAAAATAAAGTTGTAGATCTTCGTAAGTTACACAACTTTGCTGTTGAACAATTTTTAATTTGAATAAATTATGTAAACGAAAAGTATGTTTGAATTTCTCAAATTTGAAAATTTGAAATTTTCAAACGATCTCGGGCAGAGAAATAGTAAAAATAAAAGTTGTAGCTCTTGATAAGTTATAAAACTTTGTAGTTGACAACCTTTTGATTTGAATTCAAATTGTCAATGAAAACACATTTCAATTTCTTAAATTTGAAAATTAGAATTTTGAAACCGATATCGGATGGAGAAATTGTAAAAAGAAAAGTGTTAGATATCGAAAAGTTTTGTAACTTTGTAGTTGAACACTTTTTAATTTGAAATCAAAATGTGAACAAAAACTACGTCGGAAACGAAACAAAAAAAAAAAAATTCTTTGCCGAGTGCCAGATCACGGGCACTCGGCAAAGTAGTGGATCGGGCACTTAGCGCGTGGCGGTCTCTTCTTCCTCCTTTTTCCCTCATTTGTACCCTTCTCTCACCCGCCACCACCACCGCGCCACCGCCACTTGCCCCCGCCTCCTCGCCGCCGCCGCCGCGCCCCCGTCGTCGATCTTGGACGCCGCCACCGCGCCCCCGCCTCCATGCCCCTGCCATCTACCTCAGGCCTGCCCAGGACGGCGCCCAAGGTGAGCTGTCTTCCCCTTTTTGAAATTGAAATTGATGTCCAATTTGAAATGCAAATGAAACTGAAATTTGAAGATTGTTAAGAAATGAAATTGAAATTGATGTCCAATTTGAAATGCAAATGAAACTGAAATTTGAAGATTGTTAAGAAATGAAATTGAAATTGGATGTTAGATGTTAGCTATGGAATGCAATTGAAGGTTCGAGGCTATTGAAAATGAAATTGGACCAAGTGATGTGGTTGTTTGAATTTGACCAAGTGGTTGTTTCAAGCAACGTTATGTGATAGACCTAAGCTAAACATGGCGCCTCCTAAATCCGGCAAGACATGGAGAAAGCCTAAGGCTGACTTTGTCCTCACGAGGCCCCAAAGGAAGGAAGTACTAGAATGGTTCAAAACATTAATGTTCCCTGATGGGTTTGCAGCGAATTAGAGTAGAGGAGTGAACTTGACTGGTATGTGAATCATTAGGGCCAAGACTCATGACTACCACCTCTGGCTTGAGCGGCTTCTTCTAGTGATGGTTCGAGGCTCTCTCCCTGATCATGTGTGGCTAGTGTTGGCAGAGTTGAGCTATTTCTTCCGTCAGCTTTGTGCTAAGGAGATATCTGAGACCGTGATTGCAGACATGGAAAAAATGGTGCCCATGCTGCTCTGTAAGTTAGAGAAGATCTTTCCACCCAGCTTGTTCACTCCGATGGTGCATATGATTTTGCAGCTCCCGTATGAGGCACGAATGGGGGGTCTACGCAGAACCGTTGGTGCTACCCAGTTGAGAGGTGTCAAAAGGTACTTCGAACGAAATATAAAAATAAATGCAAAATTGAAGCTTCTATTGCAGAGGCATTCGTTTTGGAAAAGATATCAAACTTCACATCTAAATACTACTCTGACAACCTTCCGAGCGTGCATTATCCACCCTCTTGTTACAATGCTGTCGAAAATGAATCGACCCTCAGCCTTTTCCAAGGGCAACACAGAATTGGAAGTGAAGCGACCAACAAGAACTTGAAACATAAAGAGTGGCGCACTATCATGCTATATATGTTGACCAACCTCTCAGAAATGGAACCGTACTTCAAGGATTTTCACTTGCATTTCTGGGGTGTATCAAGGGAACCTACCCCGTAGGAATATGATACGCTTCTTAGAAAGGGTGCGGGAGCTGGAGTGCCCGATTTCATTTCTTGGTTCAAACAAAAGGTATTTAGCATTTTCTTTGTATTACATTAGAAGTTGCTCATACATGCGAACAATATAACTAACTGTCCTGCTTGCTTGCAGGCCCAAACTGATGCGTCTATGAATCCTGAGCTGAGACAGGTTGCCAGTGGTTGTCGCTATAGGGTCAAGTCATTTTCAAGCTATGACGTTAATGGGTACCGCTTTCACACAACAAGCTACGAGCAAAGTCGGCCCAATCGAAGAACCACTAATAACGGGGTGTTTACGCTCGGGGATGATGGGGTGGAGTATTACGGAAGAGTTGAAGAAATATACGAACTCATGTTTGATGGTTACAAACCTCTTTCTCTTGTAACATTCAAGTACCATTGGTTCGATCCTCAAGCAGTGAGAGGGACTCCTAATATTGGGCTAGTCGAAATTCGACAGTCCCCCGTCTACCCAGGAGATGATGTCTATATTGCGGCTCAACATGCCAAAAAAGTTTATTATCTCTCATACCCGTGCCAAACCGACGACCGTCTCAAGGGTTGGGATGTTGTTCACAAGGTATCGCCACACGGTAAACTACCTGTCCCAAACAATGAAGATTACAATACAGAGCCAAACAAAGATGCCGGAGAGTTCTTTCAAGAAGATGGGCTAGAAGGGGGTTTTGTGATAGACTTAACCGAAGAGATCGGAATGGAAGTAGATAATGAAACGGTTGTTGACGACGACGATGCTGCAGATGAGGTTGAACATGTGAATTACTTGAAATTACTTGAACGATTACAATTAGGCATGGACGACGATGACGACATTCCTCCTTCGGTGCACTTGCAAGATGATATCGACATGCGTGATAGTGATGATGAGACATATGATCTAGATATTCCTAATGATGATGATTATTTCTAATACATGTATGGTGCATCTATTTAATATTTGCAATACTATGTTCTAATTCTGTTTTATTTATTTTGCATCTACTTACTATTTGCAATTCTATGTTACTTTCTAATTAAGTATTGATGGATTTAATCTTTTAATTGCAGGTGATTGATCAAAGATGGTGGGCAAGGGTATGGTGAGGTCGGTGATGTCGCTTTACAAAAGAGCGACTAGAAAGGGGTCCGATGGAGCTGAGGGGTCCGGGAGGGGTCGAGGGAAGGGTCGAGGTAGAGGTGGAGGCAGAGGTGGAGAAGGAGGTAGCAGGGTTCGAGGGAAGGCTGCGAGGAAGTCGTCGCCTGCACCTTCCGCTCACGACTCTAGTGAGGAGGAGGAGGAGGAGGAGGAGGAGCAGCAGCGGGTGGTGGAGTCGGAGGAGATACCTTCTGCTCACGGCTCTAAGGAGGAGGAGGAGGAGGAGGAGGCGGCGGCAGGGCCTCCCGCTGCCGAGGGCGTGCCGAGTGTCTTTTTGTGAGGTCCCACACAACTCCCGACTCGACCGATTCCTTTGGAGAAACTGCCGATGGTTCGACCCATACCGCCAAGGTACGTAACTTGAAAATTTTTCGCTAATTTCTCATTTCATATGTTCAAAATCACAATTGAAACTAATAATTTGTCCTCTTCACTTGGGCATGAGTTGGGAGTTGATCGCTCTAGGTGATCACAAACGCCTTCCCAATGGCATCCTTGGTGTTTTGTGCAGGCAACACTTCCCTGACATGGTGCACTACGCCGACAACGAGGAGCTAGCCTACACGTGGGAGCACTACAAGAGCGCTGCTGATTTACCAGATGGCAGCAGGGTATTTACCCACAAGCCGGACCGGGTGACGACGGAGATGTGGGTAAGTCTTCCTTGCACTGCATTGGTCAATACATCGCATTCATTGGATATTATTGAAATAATGAAAGTATACATCACATCTTTATGCAGGATTTCATCAGATGCGAGCCAGGCGTGGAGGACTTGGCGACTCGTGTGGCGAACAATGCATGTCGCAAACTCATTACGTACATGCATTATGTGTCGCGGCTCCAGGCCGTCATAACCTACTACGCACAGGCCAAGGGTATGATGGTGAAAAAAGCTGAGGCACGAAACATTCAGCTGAGCCGAGCAGAATACCATCAGATAAACATGAATACTTAACTTTTTTTAGATTAAGTATGCTTAATTTGAACTTCTCATATTTATATACTTGATGACGTGTAGGTGCCTCCGTGGTGGTGCGCCACCCATTTCCAGGCCTGGGACTATATTGTGACAAGGTGGTGCGACCCCTAGTGGCATGAGACGCACAACGCTGCCCGGGAGCAGCATATGATGATGCCTGGGCCAGCACACCATCAAGGCAACCTTAGCCTTAGCCAACACGCACGAAGATGGGTACGCGAATTCATTTCTTCATTGTGATGCTCAATTCTGCATAATTGCTAATCATCTTTCTGTTTTCTTTACAGTCGGCAGCACATGGTGGCCAGCCTTGCGGCCAGTTGAAGGCGTTTGCTTTGTCCCACAAGGGCAAGGCGACATCTGACCTTGACTACAACTCGTAGGACCCGCCCTTGGCGTACAGCAACGCCACCGTCCATAGTCGCATCAGTGAGTACACATCAGTGGCAAGGGAGGTCCATGGGCCAGAGTGGGACCCAAGCACCGAGGACCTTGATGGAGAGATCGTCATGAGGGTAGGTGGAGGCAAGAAGTATGTCCGGTACTGGATTGGTGACAGCACAGTCGACACGGCCTCTACTCCCACCCTCTTCTAGATCCGAGCAAGGAGAACGGACTCAGCCCCGCCCATACGCCCACGGCCGAGTGCTTCACAGATCTAGATTGAGCAAGTCCAGGTAAATTTTGTTTTATTCGTTGTTCATTAATTTTCACATATGTTTGCTTTGCATTGTAACATTGGAATGAAATATTGTACACCCAACTACAGGAGGAGATGGAGGCAAAGATCAAGGAAGAGCGGGAGAGGTATGAGCAGATGATGACGCAGCAAATGAGTGTGATGTTCCAGTACCTGCAAAGTACTGGGGCGCCGCCGCCGCCTCCTGGGCTATTCCCTGGACTACCTCCACTCGATGTTCCTCCTCCTGTCGGCACTCCTACAGGCACTCCGGTGAGTCACCTGAGATACTTGTACTTTCATTTGTTACACATGCAATGCTTTCTTTTTGCAGAACCAATCCGCGGGATCCAACAATCCAATTTCCCCTCCAAAAGCTTGGTCGTGTCGTGGACCGGGCGTCAATGAACTTGTAGTTGTACTTCTATCTCATGAACCAACTAGCCCTAGCTTGCATTAGATGAACTTGTAGTTGTGGTTGTTGAGCACTTCTATTTCAACTATGTGGACACTTTCTATTTGAACTTTAGGTTGTTGTGATGTGTTTTATTGTTTGTGGAGATGTGGTTTAGTGTTTGTGGTGATTTATATGCCTGTGATGATGATGGTGATGATATATATGTGTCTCTGATGATGGTGATAATATATGTGTCATTTCTTATGATTGTGGTCCAGGTTTTAGAAAATTTAAGTATTTTATTGCAACCCGGAACAATTATTTGCCGAGTGTCCCATCATTTGCCGAGTGCTAAACGCTGGCACTCGGCAAAGTGGCAATTATTTGCTGAGTGCCTGACGTCGGCACTCGGCAAACTGGACATTATTTGCCGAGTGCCTGACGTCGGCACTCGGCAAAGTGACCATTCTTTGCCGAGTGCCTGACGTCAGCGGCACTCGGCAAACAGGCTGACGTCCGTTTTGGGCCGTCAGCCTACCTTTATTTTGCCAAGGGCCAACTAGGCACTCCGCAAAATCTAGGCCTTTGCCGAGCGCCTCTAGCACTCGGCAAATGAAGGGTCTCCCATAGTGAAGTTAGTACTTTGTTCCTCAATGCATGAAAGGATTAGCAATTACACTTGTGTAATTTCAAACATTTTAGGAGGGTCCAGGTGAGAAGAACTTCCTACGATTAGAAGCTTCGAGTTATCGAGTATTATTATGTATTGCTTGTACCAAATAGCTTATAGTTATATTTGGGCTGCTAGATTTGCATATTTATATGACATATGTGGAAATCTACAGGGTAACATGTTTCCATGGGCAGCTGGCATGTATTTGTTCTTCTTCAGTTTGGTGTCAAACTACTAACTCTCCTCGCCCAAAAAAAAAAAAAACAAAACAAAAAAAACAAAACCTAACTCCGTTTCTATTCTCGTTAGTGGGCAGAACTTCTTATCTTTAGTCTTTATTGGAACTTCTGTGGAATTTGTATCCAATTTCATCTTTTGAAAAAAATTACATCCAATTTTTCTTCAAACATGAAACATGGGTTCATCTTATCTTCATTAATTTCTGGAGTATTCATCCTTTGAAGAGAAGTGGGTATCAGATGGAGATGCCGATTTGGAGTCTTCAAAAGGAAATTTTATGTTATCTTTACTCAGTCATATGCTTTGTAAATTTTCTTGCCCGTTGCAACGCACGCAATTTGCTAGTTACATAAAAAAGCTCAATGTAATAACAAACAGCATATGATTAACGTTTTGCAATGTATGAACAAACATATGGCTTTGGTAGGAATTTTCATTATTGAGGAAATTAGTTATTTTAGCATTTTAAAAATAAAAAATCAGGAAATCAAGTCTCACTTAAAACAAGATCATAACAGCCCTATTTATACCATATCATTTCTCACAACAACCTAGACTTGGATCAAGCACTTTGCAACCCACAAGTTTTAGGTTCTAGAAAAGTTTTATTAGCCAACAAAATCAAAATTTGGGAGAGTAGTAAGTTGTAACTAGGTGCAAGAGAGAAATAAAATGGAGCAACTATTCATCATCTCAACATAGGAGAAACTAAACCATTTTTACCGCTCATAGAAATAAAAACTACAACTAAACTAGACTATTTTTGTTCTTTTTAGGTTTTATCAGTTTTTGTTGTTTTCATTTTGTCTTTTTTTTTTTGGTATTTTCATAGGTGCATGCAAGAAGAAAGCTAGGATACATGATACATTCGCGGGTTGGTGTCTCTCCCAAGCTTGCTTCTTGCT
>RWGY01000034.1:3835360-3936248 GCA_007726485.1 Eragrostis curvula | reverse complement strand
AATACCAAAACCCACTTTTGCAGATTGTGTATTTTCTGGAAAATACATCTGTCCAGATCTTGTTTAATTCCTTATAAATTCTCTGTTGCCCAATAAATCCTGAACTCTTGCATGCCTGTTAAGAATCTGATAACACACCTACAGAGCATTTTTCCACTGTCACATGTTGTCTAATTATTTTCTTATCATTTAAATCATGTTCTGCATTGTATAAATTATTATAAATAATCTACTTGCAATAAATCATGAAACTTCACCATAAATTACTTCCAGTGGCACTCTTCACCAGAAAAATGCCACTGGACATAAATCAACTTTCGAAATCACATTATTCATTTAACCTACCTAAGTGGATTAATGGTGAACTTAATTAAAAGTTAATGAAGGAAATACTCCAGACGAAATTAATTAACAAGGTTAATCATTTGCACTTACAGTGTAAATGACTGTCCTATCAAGTAATTAAATCATGAATTACATCATATTCTTGCATCTAACTTTGCATTATTTTCCTTGTCATAACGTGTAGTGACAGAGACGAGTCCGGAGCCACTGGACTTCCAACTGCCGGAGGAGCAGACCCAGGAGGTGCAGGAGGAGCAGCCGCAGCAGGACACTGACCCCGCTGACCCCGTTAGCCACGCTCCTGAGCCAGGCAAGCCCCGGTGCATGCCTCCCTATTTAGGATTTTTACTTTCTCACTTGATTGGGGCTAGTAATTGATTGTGCATTAGGTTTATTAGGAATTGATATGGAGCCTTAGAACTGCAATAGGATTACCCCTTTTATATCCTACCTTGTGTCCTATTTTTGTAGATGTGGTCTAGGTTGCGTTAGAACTTGCTATGCTTAGGGACTAGCGAACGGTAGAAGTCAAGTGGTAGGTCCCACTCGCGAGTTAGGAATTACCCTGGATTGTACTAGATGGATTTAGGATTTGTTGAGACCGGACGGGGAATTGTTTGTGTAGGATGGTTGGAGAAGGCTGGGCCTTCACGGTGGTGTAGCCCCGTCTGTGTCGATTGAGGACCGTTCGTTGTTGACCCTATTGAGCAAGTTCGAACGTACTGATCACATGCTAGTGTTTTTATGGGCCTAGTAAACCTAGTAGCCTGTGACGCCCTGATGTCTAGCGGATACTTGCACTTTCTATCATGGTACTTGGGAGAGAAGGGATGCCTCCCAATCGGGGTGTACGTCTGGACGGGGACCGTGCGGGAGGGCCTTCTCGGGAGGGTGAGACCCAGCCAGCTTAGGGGGGGATCAACGTAAACGTTGCTGCATACGACTTTTGCGCGTGTGTGGCGTGTGGTCAGGTTTTTCTCCCTGCAGGATGTACATCGATGCCGCCGCTCTCGGTCAAGAGCAACCTTGCTCAGTGCGCCACAATCGTAGTGTGATATGATTGATGATGATGACTAGTACTTATATTTATTGTATCTCATTACTGCTATACTGATGATCTGATGTATTGTTACTTATATCTGTTTTAGCTATATGCACACTGCTTATTGGATAAGTACTTAACTTGAAACTAAAACTTGAAAGTAAGGACCAAGTAATTAGTGCGGTTTTATGCTATCGAGTCAGCCACCCCTCTTGTAGCCTTTGCATAATTAGGAGTCGGCTGTAGATAGCCACATTGACGGGTAAGACTTTGCTGAGTATTAGTTGCTCAGGGTTTGGCTCTTTATATTTCATTGCAGGTAGCATCTTTATCCCCGACTCTACGGGTGGAGGTGGACAGTGGGATGGCCAGCTTCCCTATGGTTGGACAGCCCACTGGGAGACTGAGGAGTGATTTCCTCTCGAGTCCGCATCTTCACGGCTTTGGATGCGGGTTCTTGTGTATCGTGAGCGCGTGCGCTTGTATTTCTTCTAGCTTTGGACTTGTACTTGTACTGTTTATTTCCGCTGTGCGACTCTATGTTTTAATTGGATTAATGTAACCATCTTAAAGACTTAATTATGCTTTTTATATGCTGTACTGTTGCGTCTGTTCATCCGCGCTATACCCGACTCGATCCTGCGAAAAGCGGAGACGCTTCAAAGAGAATACTTCATGAAGAAATATTAGAACCTCATGAAGAGTGATGATCATGAGATGAGAACCTAACACCATAGTGCACACAAATGTGTTGAGAATGCAGAACAAAAAGAAGAATATTGAGAATATGTGGAAGAATAGTTGTTAACAACATTCCTGAAGAATTCCAATTGTTTCTCTTATGAGAGAATCCAGACCGGAAACAAAGTCCATGGCAATGAATGATATGCTTATACTACAAATGAAGTTATGTTGCATCATTGTCAAAATATGAAGAATGAATTAATATGCAGTTAGCCACAGAATTCTTCAAATCCAAATGACAAGATCCTCGAAGGACTTAATAATTCCCGAATAGAATTATCGCAACATAGAAATTATAAGCCTCTGAGGTATAATGTCTTCTTGAAGAATGATATGAGTGTCACAGAGCCTCTCGCAAGAGGGAATGTATCTGACAAAAGAGAATCATTTCTTGAAGAATATCTTTGAAGGAATGAGCATGAAATGACTTACCAATCGAATCTTGAATAAACACCATCTATTCCAAAAGAGAGTATAGACCTGACTATATGAATAAGGAATCATAATACCTTACAAGTATATGTACTCAAAAAGTATAAGCTTGCATAAGAATGATGATTTCCTACGTTACCACAGAATGTAATTGAATATTAGTGTGATTATCTCCTAATAGAGAATCAAGTTTGATTAAAGAATTATTCTGATCCTAAGGGTGAACATTACATGATTGCAATGATGAATGTCTTGCCTTGAAGCATGATATACTATAATCTGAAGATATAGACCATTCGCAAATTATGCTCTAATAATCATCTGAAAGGAATAATCCTCTGCCAGGATAATACTTTGTTTGTATTGCATGACTGAGCAAATAAGTGATTACTTGACCGAATCAAGTATTAATGAACGAAGCATGTCGCTCCACTACTCTCACCATAGTATATAGAAGAACTATGAGGAAGGTCTAGAAGGACTTACATTGTGGTATTGATTTATCATTGCTAATGCATATTTAAGCAAAATGTGAATACGACATATTAAATATAGAAGTTTAAAAGATGTCATCATGAGGGAGAGCACATATATTGATTATCTGAGATTTTCATTGAAACGTATTACTTAATTATTTATGATCAAAAAGATCATTATCTTGAAGATAATAACCAAGAAAATTTAATGTTGTTCTTATTTTCCCTTTGTGCTTTGTGAGTTTTTACTTGAAGATTTCTCACATAAGGTTTTTAATGAGGTAATATGTGCAAATACAACTTGCATAGCTATTGCACTCTTTTTTCTATATGAGTTGTCACTTTAAGGACCCTCTTGCATGGTTTTGAGGAAGCAATATTATGCAATATAAGTAACGATGCCATGTACTAGTACTCTTTTCTCTTTTTTTTTTCCACTGGGTTTTTATGAAGGAGTTTTTAATGAGATATGGGTGTCGTGATAAAATGCTCAAAGGGGAGTGTTATGCTACAAGAGTTGGAGGAGGAAAGAAAGTTCAAGGAGAACCTATCCTTGTCTTACTCCATGTGGGCAATTTACCAAATAGACGGATTCCTACTTAAATAGTGAAGTACCCTAATGATGTAAATTACCATTTTATCCTTAATAATAAAGAGAAGCTCTACTCTACATCTGTGTCTTTGTCTCTTGTCTACTTGTGCATGATTGGGACGTGGAGGGAGAGTTTCTGTGCACCGGTAACGTTGCACAATCAACATCCTATTGAACCAAGAGAGGAAGCTCTCCTATTTAAGTTGATGTACATCATTGCACTAGCTAGGTGAAATTAAACCACTAGCCACATGTAGCTTTGGAATTTCATATGAGTGGGCATTTGTTGGGCCGAATTCCAACGGAATGCCGCACGCAAAAGAATTCAACATCGCATAACAAAAGAATGAATAATTATATATTTTTATTTATATAGTCACGAGGGAATGCATCTTCACCTAAGTTTTCACTGATTAGGCACACAACAATTGCTTGTCACGAACAGCATCGGACTACAAAAGGCAGAGATCAGAGGACAATTATATTGATGATAAAACATGCGATTAACTGCAACAAAGTACGTACAGCTCAAATCTTATTCGATACTTACGTTGAGCACATATCTGCTGGTGTGCACGAAAGGGTCTAGTTAGTACACAACACCGCACATATATACGAACAAACGCGCACATGCATCGAGGCGAGGCGTGACAGTACTGTAGGCGTACGTCGTGGAGTTGAGCTAGCTAGGAGGTAGCCTGCTGGAGCACAACGTAGTTCCTTCTCGTGACCCTGACGGCGAGCCCGTTCTTCATGTAAAGTATGATGGCCAGCTTGGGCTGGACGACGTGCTCCGGCACGACCTCAACGGCAAAGTTCCAGAGCACGGCCGCCGCGGCAGTCTTCATCTGCACGAAGGCCAGATCCTTGCCGAGGCACGTCCGCGGGCCCGTGTTGAAGGCGAAGAACTTGTACGACGGTTCGTAACGCAGCTTCCCGTCCTGGGTGATCCACCTCTCCGGCACGAACTCCGTGCAGTCCTTGCCCCACACGCCTTCCATCCGGCCCATGGAGTAGTTGAACACCAGCACGGTTTCGCCCGCCTTCACCTTGTGGCCGCTCGGCAGAACGTCATCCGCGACGGCCGACTTGTGCTCGAACGGGATGGCCGGGTACAGCCTCAGGCACTCGCACAGCGCGGCATGCAGGTACACCAGGCTGCCGAGCTCGCTCGCGTCGAAGCTCACAAAGCCGCCAACCGTGTCCTTGTTATTATCATCTCGGCGGGAAGCGATGAGGAGGGACAGCTCGTGCAGGAGCCTCTGCTCAACGCGCGGGTTTTTGGACAGGAGGTAGAAGAACCACGAGAGTGTGACGCCCGTCCCGTCACGGCCCGCGATTAAGAGGGTGACGGTCATGTCACGTAAGAAGTCGTCGCTAAAGTTGTCGTCGTGACAGAGGAAGGATGACAGCAAGTCATCCGCGGAGTCGCCGTTCAGCTTGTCGGTGCGGCGGCGGCGTTGGGCGATGGCCTCGGCGACGAAGCCGTCGATCGTCTTGCGAGCCGCGGCCATCTTCCTCTCCGATCCAACTCCCAGCCTTCTCATCAGCTTCCACCACGGCGCCGGGACGACGTGCCGGAGGAAGAACGTCTCCGACGCGTCGTCGACGGCACGCGAAAAGGGAACCTCAGGCAAATCGGGCGCCAGGCACCCTGGGTCCACGCCGAGGACGATGCCGCAGGATACGTCAGACGATAACCTCAGGAACACGTCCTGCAGATCGCACGACCTTCCCGCGTCGGCCGCATCGGCAAGGAGAGGCAAGAGGCTCTCCTCCACCTCGTCCCGGCTGCACCGTGCCGCGAAGGCGCGGAACCGGGAACCGGAGAAGAGCGTCTGGATCATGGTCCGCTGGTAGCGCCACGAGTCGCCATCGGCCGTGAGAATGCCGCGGCCAAGGAGGTCCAAGATCTTGGCAAAGTGGTCGCCTTTGGGGTAGTTGGCGAAGTTGGACGTGAAGATGTGGCGCACGTTGGAGGGGTCGCAGGTGCACAAGTACCTGACGCCGGTGACGCCCCCGCGGAGCTCGAAGTTGTGGCCTTGGGCGGCCAAGCAGCCGGTGACCCAGTCGTGGAGACGATGGATGTTTGCGATCACGGGGACGAGATGGCCTAAGACTGGCCACTCTCTCGGCACAACAGCGTTGGTTTCGAGGCGATAGTAGTATGAGATCAAGCGGTAGCAGCAGACAAGAGAAACTAGTGCTGCTAGGAGCAAGGAGGACGCAGTCGTTGGGGCATCCATGTCTTGGCACCACTGGATGAACAAGAGCTAGCTAGCTGCGGTACTCCGGTGATCCGGCTCCACCTGCTATTTATCGAATGCTGGGAGATGGTGGTGATACGTGGGTCCATCCGCTTCCTCTCTTTTTCTGCATTTGTTTTTTAGGGAAGTCTGCATTTTCTAGAGACGGGATGATGTGCCCGGGCCCCAAGGTCCACAGCGCAGTGGTCATCAGAAACGTAAGTAATGCACTCATCTTTTATATATTGAATGCGGTGCATTATGTAAGAAAGGACGAAATAAGACACTGCAACTCGACGTGTATTTAAAACGCGTCTCCGATGTTAGATATATTGAAGACGTGGCTACACTAAACACGTCTGCAACACTGTTCTAAATAGCCGGCTATAGCCACCGCTACAGCCCGTTATAGCCTCTGGGGAGACGAGGGGCTAAGCTAAGCTCCGTTTAACGCTAAGCTCATAGCCCGCTATAGCCACCGCTATAGCCGGCTAAATCCGCTAAATTAAGGTGATTTAGCTAGCTAAATGGTGGTGCGGTGAAGGCACGAAACTTTTCATGACGTTTGGAACTTTAAAAGATGATTTAGCCTACTAGATCAAGATGTTTAAAACTTTGAATGACGATACAATGAAGGCGTGAAACCATCGTCCTATTTTAGCCCGTAAAAACTTTGGTGTCATGTTTTATGTCTAATTATTAACTAATTTTTAATGATATTTTGAAACCGCTAAATGGGCTTAGCCCGCTATAGCCACCGCTGTAGCTTTTCTTAGCCTTTATGGACATCAACCGCTAAAGGCCTTAGCCCGCTATTTAAAACACTGGTCTGCAATGTGTTTTTTTCACTATATCCGTGTCTGGTATGTAAACAAGTAGCAGACGCGTTTTGGTTGCCCCGCGTCTGCCATACGAGGCCCTGTCATGACAGACTCAGGTATACAACCCGCGTCTCCTAAAAACTACACCCGGACCCGAAGTTTTGTTCCGTTTCAGCTTATTCCCGGATCGCCTCGCGTCCGCTGGTCCCGATCCCCACCACCCCTTCTCCAGCTTATCCATTTGCTCCTCTCTCCTCTCCACTCCCAATCCCCCGTCCTCTCTCTTCTCTCTAGATCCGGCTGCATCGGCAAGGCTGGCCGAGGCTGCCGGCAGCGGTGTTCGCAGCGCAGGCATGCCGGCCATCGAGCGACCGGCGGCCGGCTGCTACTCCACTCCCTCCTCTTTGAACCCTAGCCGCCACCCTCCATCGTCCCCGCGCCGCCCCTCGCTCCGCCGCGCATACGCGGCTAGGGAAGTCATGCGGCGTCCCCAGGAACCCGCCCCTCAGCCGGATTTACGCCGCCCCCGCAACTTCGCCACCTGCTGCCACCCTCCATCTTCCCCACACTTCCCTCCCTGCCGGCGTGCATCGGCGCCAGAGAAGTCGTGCTGCGCCCCGAGGAACCCGCGTCTCGTCTGGATCTACGCCGTCCCCGCCTCATCCGCCATCTCCGCCGCCCCGAGCTCGGCGTCCGCCGTCCTCATAGAGGTCATCTTCCACGAGGCCCTCCGTCCACCCCCAAGGGCCCAAGGGCCTAGGCTGCTCGACGTTGATGCCGTCTGCCCCGGCCTGCTCGCCGTCAGCACTACGAGCACCACCACCACCACTGCGCGTGCTGGCGGCGCGAATCCATCTCGTGGAAAACCTGCACGGCGCCCGTCTGTCGTCGCCATTGAGGTCTGATCCTGGGCTAGATTCGCCATCTAAACAAACGCACAGTAGCAGTCAGTTTGTGAATATTGCTGTCGAGTTTCAGTATCAGTCTGTGCTGTCAGATTGTGAGCGCGGCATCCTCTCCCTATGGATCTGGATCTGGTGCGGGCGACCTGAACTTGGAGCTCGAGGGCGGCTGCTTGGACCTGAAACTCGGGGGGCGGCGACCTGGACCTGCACGGCTGTGCCACCTGCTCAACTCTTCTCCGGCTGTCTCCTCTGCTCGTGCGCTTGCGGTGCATTGCTGGTTGCTGCCTTGCTCTTCTACTCTTCTATATGTGCGTGCTTAGTATGACAGAACCCCTCTGGAACTGGGGCATGCTGCTGTTGTTCCGTTGGCGTGATTTCGTGAAGGGCCGGCACCCATCGACGAGCAGCATGCTCGTGCGCTTGCGGTGCATTGCTGGTTGCTGCCTTGCTCTTCTACTCTTCTATATGTGCGTGCTTAGTATGACAGAACCCCTCTGGAACTGGGGCATGCTGCTGTTGTTCCGTTGGCGTGATTTCGTGAAGGGCCGGCACCCATCGACGAGTAGCGGGGACTGGTGATGATGTTCCAGTGCGTCTTGCAAGCTGCAAGATCCATTCAGTAAAAAAAGAAAAGAAACACCTAGGATTCATAACATTCCTAGATCTAAAGTCCCTACAAATCTCACGGTAAAACAGGAAATAGAAATCCAAAATCACCTTCTTGCAAAGGCACACCCAGAGACGTTGGATGATGCAAAGTGAATGGTTGGATTTTCATTTGCATGTCCTCACTGATTCCTTACATGTGCTCCGATTTGATTCCCAGGAAGGCACGTGTGGATTTTGAACCCTTAAAAAACTTTGAAAGAAAATACACTACAAGGATTTACATTATGTAAATCTTGGCTCCGGGTAAAGTATTTGTAGCTTCCTTCAGTCTTCTTACATTTCACATCTAGATTGCACCATAATATGTTAGTATGTATTGAGTTGCATGCACCAACCGATTCACTCAAAAATCGAAGCTGGTAGAAAAAGGTAGGCAATTCACTTATACTCTAACACTCCCCCTCACATGCAGGCTCCCTCAGACCACAAACGTGAAATATTAGAGCGGGTAGCAATTTAATTAATAAATCGCGTCAGCCAAGATTCGAACTCAATTTAATTATACTCCAACACTATGGAGTATGATTGCTCAAAATATGACTCTGTGGCTCGAGCGCTAACTCATGCTCCGTTTAGTTGCAGGCATGGGCGTTCACTTGAACAATCAAAAATTTTGGCGCAAAAACAACTCAAAGTAAAGATAAATTGTTGATATTTGATAAAAAAATTATTTTTGCACAATCATATGTCCACTAGAATCGAAATTCGAACACAAGATAATAAAACATAAGTATCAACTGAAATAAGGACAATATTTAACTTCACAAGCAGCAGAATAAATAAAGCAAACAAAGGTCAGAAGTGCATATGAGGCATGTAGGTCCGTTTTTACATTGTAAGTGTGCATTTAAAGATGACACTGAGTTTAAGCACACAAGAAGCTTAATGTAAGAAACTATTATATGCAAAATAATATATATACATCATTACTACATTTTAACAGATATCATCTACACATATTACATTATCCTAGCCTTGTTGCCCGTCATTGTTATTGAGCGGTCATCAATATGTCATAGCTGATATGTTTCGTCACACCCCAGAAAATGTTTGGAATATTGTAATCACCAGTGTCAAACTATCAACAATTTTCACGAGAAGTGCAAACTAGAACCATGGGGATAACTTAACATTGATGACTACATATCGTCGATGGCTTCTACCAATGTTTTTTTATTATTATTATTTTTTTGACAGAAACATCATGGGAAGCCCTGACTGGGGTGATTTCACTTCTTGCTGCCATTTTGAAAACTGTCATAGAAGGTAAGACGTCTTATATAAGCTCTTTCATATTAGATCAATTAGAACAGACTGCTATCGTATTATTGTATTGTCAACTGAAACTATATATATATATATATATATATATATATATATATATATATATATATAGGCCTCTTATTTTGTAGCTGGTTATAGAATAGCTTATTCTGTTGCCACTTCTGTATCGTAATTTACGACATTCATGTATTGTGATTTACGATATTTTGCTACGTGATTTACTACACTTTTACCATGGTTGATCTTTCAAAACGTGTGTGAACGCTAACGTCGTTAATTTATTTAAATTTATCGTAAATCCGTGATAAAATTATCGTAAAACTTTGTTATCGTAATTTACGACATTTGATTATAGTGATTTAAGATAAATTTGTGATGTGTTTTACTAGACTTTTGTCATAATTTTGCATGCAACACGTGTCCTTGAACATGATGTCGTAAATTTTGTTCAAAATGATGTAAAATTCATTGAAAACAGAAGTGGCTATAGAATAAGCTATTCTATAGCCGGCTATAGAATATACTCACCCTATATATATATATATATATATATATCATTTTACATAAAAGTAACTTCGTTTCAATTCAACTTTGATCCTGAACATAATGTGGTCTCACCCCTTACCAGCTCTGAAAGGCGCCATGCTGACTCCATATTAGTAGTTGACATGAAAGCTGCATGCCGTCAGATCAGGTCACCTACCCTTTTAATGCATAAAACAATCCCACGAGGGAGAGTGCTGACAGTAAGAGCCCGATAGGTTGATGCCAAGGAAGAAGTTGCCCTCATAGTAATGGACATATAGTTTCTTGCAATAAATTATTACACTATTGTGAAGGAAAATTATGGACAAAATAGTTTGACTAAGGGCCCATTGATTAACGAGTGATTAAAATTGGACTTTTTCTCCTCACATCTAATCCTATCTGAAGATATGGATCAACAATAAAATGAAAATATCTTGATACATAAGTTGACGGGCAGTGTTCAGGATGTGGTTGGGTGGTTCGTGTTCATCTCCCGTAATCATGCTATTCAACCTCACATCCTAGTTATTGGTTATTAGTTGACAGGTGACAGAGAAAGAAAAAGGTCATAAATACTCAGGTAGGGTGACAAGGATTATACAGCGCATAAATCAAGTTCGAACCAAATATGATGACAATGGTAATGTCGGGAAATAAATAAAATGAATATCTGACCCATGCATATGCTTGTGTATACTACAATATAATGACATAGCAATCATTCTGTACAAAACAAGTTCCTGTGGTAATAGTGAGCATGAGTATATGCACGGGTCTAAGAAAATAACATCGCAATTGCCGGCATTATGATGAAGCTGCCTTCTGGTAACTGTCCTGTTCAGAACTTCAATCGTTGAATCGAACTTCCTGCGCGGGCATAAGTTTGAGCAACAGTGCTAACTTTTGGCTGATTGTGACATAACTTGTAAGATGGCAACAACAGAGTGGCGTTCATGAACGCGCCACAAAATAAAGAATCAAAGAAGATAAAGAAAAAAGAATAAATTCTTGAAATTAGTGTACCATTAAATGAGAGAGAGAGAGAGAGAGAGAGAGAGAGAGAGAGAGAATTTGACAGCACCAAACTATATTAGCTACGATTGGAAAAAGGAAATAATCTTTAAACAGCTCAACATAGCTGATTATTTTGTTTCCCTAGAAAAGACTAAGAAAATATTGGTAATGTAAAACTCCCAGAATTATCATGACTGTATCACATATATGGATGTAGCAATGGACACGATCAACAAAGGCAGCGTCGGCTACCTTCGTCAAATAGTCAGGACCAGCTGGTGATTAGCGACGCGTGAGAACGGCCTGATGGCAACCATTGTGACATCGTCACATAAGGTAGTGATGCCTCTACTACGGCCGCATGCGTCCGTCTCACCTGCGAAGGTCCCAAGAAGGTGCTATGACAATCCGTGTCAAGATGAACGAGCAGGATTTTCTTTTATATACTCACTAGGGAAGGCCTCAGCCTTATCTAAGCTTGCCAGAAGTGCAATAGAGGGGATCTCGTATTCGGGACAGATTAAACGAAAAACATTAAGTCTATTTCCCATGTTATATATATATATAAAGGACTAATTAAATATAACTTTTCCTAATAATATATTTCTAGGCCTTTCCCTATAAGATTTTACCTTGAACAATTTCAATCACGATGCTATCTTAGGCTCACTCTTCCAATATGTCACTCAAAGGCGTCGGTACACATTAAATGATCCAAGCAATGATTGTGTGGGTCTCTGAAGGTAACCATTAAGCTAATAATTAACCATTTCACTTCAAATAATAACCGAAGCTTGTTTATCTATGGAAATGCATTGCCTTTTGGTTAAGGCCCAAGATTGTGTTCTCATCGATGCTTTAATTTGTGCAGATAAAAAGCCTTGGCGTCGACAGAGCATACTGAAACCAAGACACCAGCTAAGCCCGTTAGAGGAGGAACTATATTTTAAACGCCATTCAAAATATAATGTAATAGAGATTCAAGTACAAAATTGCATAGTATAGTGATGGACTATATCTTTTATACTATGTTCGTGCTTATGTGACATGGATGTAATAATGTGATAACATTATTTATCTACTGTCTATTATATGTGAATATTGGATGTTCAAAGTGTGACTCTAAATATCACTTCAAAAGATATTAACAGAATTGGGTCCCATTGTCGCAATCATTGGCAACCGATTCTGATGACTTAAAATAAGTTCCATTCATGGAACAATTGAGGATAGAGGTTGGAGCTTGTGACTCCTTTAGGTTGAACTGTTATAATACGGTAGTTGGCAAGTAATGGGCAAGATCAAGCAACAATAACCTTAGTATTAACCAAAAGTTGTGCACATTTAGTATTAGATTGCTATCAAAATCTTAAATCATGGTGGACCGATGAATTTTAACGACAAGATGTGTCGACTCTAGTAGTTTGCCCGTAGTGGTCCAGATCAAAACATAATGACATTTAGAAATTTTGCAACTCATCCCTCCACGCGAGTATCTATTGACGGTTGTATTTAATGTCAGCCGGGGTATTTAATTATGTTCTTATCATAGAAATCCAGTACGCATTTCACTGGCGTGTTCGGCCCTATGCGCTCCGAATCGCATAGGCTAGTTTATTGGCTTGTTTTTCCACGCTGTCCTCATGGTGCTCTATAGTCCTGATCTACTTCCTTTCAAATTCTTATGGAAATTTAGGTGACCGTACAGTTATGTTTGTCAGAACTTGTTCAAGACGGCACAACATTCACACTCGTATAATTATCTAGTGTGTGTGCGGCCGCAACCATTCAAATGTCATGCTAAAGAAAAGGATAGCTCTGCTCATTATTGGCCATTTTTGTGAGATCGACCTTGTGTTGCTTTACATTCAGATTTATAATTGACCGGTTTGTATTCCTGCATAGTCACAGGGGGGGGGGGGGGGTCGTTCATTTTGCTATCCTTGTTGGTGGGCGATTGCATGAAAGAGATGGTCTCCGAAGTCAAATATTCTAGTTCAATGCTTCGAGCTAATTGTGTAATCATTCCATATCAGTTCTAGACACGACATTCCATTTCTGATATTTAGAAAGTTTTCATTTTGTTTAGGTTTCAGCCTTAGGTCCTATTTGGATACAAAGTGTTTTTGGAGTTCTGTAAGATTACTACAATTTAGCAAAATACTTTAGTTTTGAGAGGTATGAAGGTGTTTGGATGTAAACAGTTTTGCAGTTTTAAAAGCCATGGTATATTGCTAAAAGTGCAACCATTTTTGAGTCGTAAAAGCTCCACTTCTGTGCTTTTTTGCTGAACCGCTGGCTTTTAAAATAGTTTTTCAAAACTTTTGTTTTGAACAAGTAAAGCACCACTATCACAAAAAAGCCCTGTAGCGTTGGTCCAAAAACGCCTGTAGCGGCGGGTTCCAGCACCTGCCGCTGTCCAAGCGTAGCTACAAATGAGACTTTGTAGCAGTGGGTTCCAGCACCCGCCGCTGTGCAAGCGTAGCTACAAATGAGACTTTGTAGCGGCGGTGCCTGGAACCGTCGGCGGCCGACACCGTGGCCCGCCGCCATTGATGATTTCCAAAAACAAAAAAAAAAATAGCCGGTGCTGCTCTCCAGCTTTGATTTCAAACATCAGTCCAGAACCGTAGCACAAATTCATGATACAACAAAACACAGAAATAAATCAAGTGCCAACATGCAGAGATGAATATGGACAGGTCTCATCACGAACTCAAATCGTGAGATAAATCATGTACAGATTGGGAACATTACAAACTTGTGCAATTCAACAGCTACAAGGGAACAGATCATGCTGGCCAAGGATGAACGGAATTCTGCTGCCGTTTCCGACGACCACACCATTTTGGCATCTGAAACTCAGGCACGATTGAACACTCTAGCA
Organism: Eragrostis curvula; assembly: GCA_007726485.1. NCBI lineage: Eukaryota > Viridiplantae > Streptophyta > Magnoliopsida > Poales > Poaceae > Eragrostis > Eragrostis curvula. Next base: position 3,922,263 of record RWGY01000034.1, on the reverse strand, counting down.
CCACCACAAGCCTGCCATCAAGGTCTCCGAGTCCTGAGGATCACAGGAAATAAAAATCCCCTACGAGCACCAGCCAGCACAAGCTAAATTCGTGGGGGGAAAAAAAAAACTAACCTGCCGTTGCTCGCCCATCATCAACAGAGCCGCCGCTGTTCGAAGCATCAGATCTTGCCGCACCAACGCTGCTCGCGGCGCGAACCGCCGAGGGAGCTGCAAGCGAAGAGGGGGGAACTCGAGGGGGGCACGGACCTCCTCCATCGCGTCAACATCGTCGTCGTAGTCGGCGGCGTCGATGGATCTCATCGAAGCACGCTGTCTCGTCCTGCCGGAACCACCCTCCACCAGATCTGGGCAGTCGGGAAGGAGTGGCCGCCGCCGCCGTCATCGTGGAAACCCAAGCCACTGCAGCCATGCGCCTTGTTCACCGGATCCGCCTGCCGCCACCGCCGGCTCCACCAGATCTGGGCAGCGCCGTCGGATCCGCCCTCCACCAGATCTGGGCCGTCAGGGACGAGAGGTTGCCACCACGGTTGTCATCGTTGTTGAAGGAGAAGAGGAGGACGTCGATGAGAGGTGAGGGAGCCGGCTACATCTCCATGGGAGAAGGGAGTGAGGGAGGGGTGCCGGCTACATTGATGGGAGAAGGGAGGGAGGGAGAGGGGGCGCCAGGGAGAGAGTGAGGATTGAGGAAGGAGTGGTGGCGGTGTGAAAGAAAACCTAAGTCTGTATTATATTTCCCGTGAACCAGTGGGCTGGGCTTTGTAGCGACGGTCGCTGCCGTGGACCGCTGCTACAGATTAGCAGTAGCGACGGCTGGCATTATGGGCCGCCGCTATAGCTTGTCCAATCTCTGTAGCGGCGGTTCACTTTTTTTTCGTCGCTACTTTTATTTGGGCTGTGTCGCTACAGCCCATTTTTGTTATAGTGCACCCAAACAGCCCTTAATGTTTTAGCTTTATAAGATGTACGATTTGCTTCCACAAGTTCCATCCCTACCTACTATTTCATGTTCCCACGTCTCTACGCCCAGATTGGGTAGGCAAGCTCTTATTGCAAAATGGAATATCATCCCTGTGTGTCAAAAACCATTAGGGGAATTAAAAATACTTACAGAAATTCAAACAATCAAAACTGTCAGATTAAGTGTCAGCTGCAGTGATATTCCCGTCATGTTTTTTTTTGAAAAAAGTTATTTTTACTTGTAGAACATATTGGTATTTGTCAAAATAGTAATTTTCATTCAGTTCCATCATCCCCGACACATATCTATGCATATGCACCGTTACATCAATTGAAACTCACAAAAAAAAATGACTTGGATCTTTTTGTCCAACTAACTTTATACTCCTCATCCCGAATAGTTGACACATGGGAGTTAAGAAAATAAGTTATTCCTGTGATCGAATAAATGGCATGTATATTGCATTGATTATGATGCATATTGATATTAGTATGGTAGACATGGGGGAAACTGTAACAGACGCATTAGAGTAGTTAATAGACTTATATTTGGTGAATTAGTGTAAATGACTATAGATTTACCCAAAATGATCAGAGGGTACCCTTGGCAAAATCTTTGCCGAGTGTAACACTCGGCAAAGAGGTCACGGCAGCCTTTTATCGGCAAAAGGCATCTTTGCCGAGAGCTTTCTGTCGGGCATTCGGCAAAGACTTTGCCGAGTGCCGACAAGACTCTCGGCAAAATAAAGTGGCATGATGGCGCCAAACGGCCGTCAATGGGCGTTTGCTAAGTGCCCTAACGCAAGGCACTCGGCAAACATTTAATCTTTGCCGAGTGCCACGTGCCTTGGGCGGCCCGCGTACATCCACTCACGGTCATCCATCCTCTATCATATCAGCAAGCAATTTAAAATTTATTGGCATCTACATGATGTCTACAATGTCTAATAGGTGAAGATAGGTCCTAATCCCACCCAACGATGCGTAGATGGGGTTAGTTTCCAAGATCTGTTCCGGTCCGAGACAGAATTTCGGCAGCACCTCCCCGTTGTTCTCCAAATACACGTCCTGGGAGGGAGATTGTGTATCCGGAGAACAACATGGAGATAGTGCCAAAACTCTGTCTCAAACCGGAATATACCATGGAAACTAACCCCATCTACGCATCCTTGGGCTGTCCAAAAAAGGTGGACAATTCAAAATAGATACAATCATAGATATGCAAAGATCTGCATATCTCCAACTGTATCTCTTTCGAACGGGAGATGCCTAACTAGGTTATGCGTTACCTACAAACATAAATGGAAAGGGAGGGGGGGGGGTCTTTTATGTCTCACCTTGCTATCCTGCAAAGTGATGAGTGGAAGACGGTGGAAAAGTCTCTGCTGCAAAGAATGGAACATAAAACCTTCAATTCAAAATTTCGACAGCACCTCCCCTGTACGGCGAGGTTCCCAAAACCTGCAAGAAACCAACAGCACGATGGCCGACAACCACTAACAACAAATCAACGGCACGATGGCCGGCAACCACATCCAATTCCAACAACCATGGTCCAATTCAAACAACAGCATTATCAATTTCAATTGCAATTGCATTCCATAGGTAACATGTAACATCCAATTTCATTTTTAATTGCATTTCATAGCTAACATCTAACATCAAATTTCAATTTCATCTAACATCTAACATCTCACAATCTGGCCAAAAGAGAGGGGAAGAGGGCAAACGGCATGATGACGCACCTCGATACGAATAGGGGAGAGGGATAGGACGGCGTCGGGGGAGGCCTGGCAGGGGCGCGCGACGTGGGTGGCCGGGCAGAGGTGACCGGCGTCGGCGCCAGGGGAGGCGAGCGTCGGGGTTGGGGGAGGCCGGTGTCGGGGGTCCGAGCTGGAGCCAGGGGAGGCTGGCGTCAGGGTCGGGGGAGGCGGGTGGGGACATCGGGAGAGGCGCCGGCGTCGGGTCGCGACGCCCCCCGTCGTCGGTGGCGGAGCTCGGTGCGGGGGAGGCGGAGGGGCGGGGGCGGGCCGCAGGCGGGGTCGGGACCGAGGGCGGGGGAGGCGGCGGCGTCGGGTCGAGGCGAAGCTCCGCGCGGCGAAGGCGGAGCTCACCGCGGGTGGCGGCAGCGCTAGGCGCAGCGGAGGACGAGGGAAGGGGGCGGGGGTGGGGGCGGGGGCGAGGGCGGGGCCGACAGCGTCGGCGAGCGGTGGATCGGAGGTGGTGGCGTGGGGTGGAAGCAAGCACAGATGCGGCGGCGCAAGGTTGAAGAAATGGATAAGGGGAGAAGGGCGGAGGCGGTGCGCGACCTTATTGGAAAGGTTTGCCGAGTGCCCGATCTGAGACACTCAGCAAACAAAAGGCACCCATCTAAAAAATGTTTGCCGAGAGCCATGGCTCCACACTCGTCAAACATTTTCCATCTAAAGTTAAAAAAAAAAAAGAAATTCCAAAAAAAATCAAAAATAGCCAAATTTTGTCATTATACATTTAAATGTTCAGTTACCTATAAGAAAAATTTAATGTGAAACAATAATTTGACCGTCATTCTGATTTGAAATCTAAATGGACACTTCTCAACTCTATAGATCTTCTTTGGAGATGCTCTGATTTGTAAGCAGCGTACGTGACAACTTGTGCAAAACCTTTTCTACGATTTACCATGACATCCACGTATGATATCATGATGTCAGGGCGAGTCTCGTAATTTTCACACTTTGTTGGCATTTTATAAAATTAAAATACTGTAAGGAACGTGTGACTGAGAGGGGGGGGGGGGTCAATCGATGCACACTATAAATTTTTCTCCTAGCTCTATCACCTTCTCAACTCCTAGCAAGTAGTTCTAGTAAATATAAGGCAAGCACACTAAGGATTGTCCTTAACCTAATGAACTAGTGTATGAAGAAAGAACGAGCCACTCAAGGGATAAACTAGTTCACTAGATAAGAACAAACCTAAGTTACACTACAAGCTAGATAAGCAAGACCAAGATACTAGATGATCAACTAAACAAGCACACTAAGAAATGTCCTTAGATCAACTAGCAAGGAAGCAACACAAGTATGAGGCAAGCTATAAGCATAAGCAAGTGGAACTATGGAGATACCAACTAGATACACAAGAGCATAAGCAAGGTAAAGCTAACACGAGACTACTAGCAAGTAGAGCATAGGCAACAAGTAAATGCAAGTAGTAAAGAGTAAGGATAGAAAGTGCTCATGATATATCCCGTGGTATCGGGAGGATAGCGCCTCCCTTTTGCCCACGTTGGGTCACTCCCGCCAGAGTCTCGACCCCGTCCCTCTGCTCGATGGCAATCCCTTCTAGAGCATTCTTCACCCTCCGAGTGAAGACGCGGGCATGTCCCGCTGGCAACTCCGGATGCTCCTCCGAAGGTAAGGATTCGCACGTGATGCGGTCCAAAGGGCGCTCCACTCGTGATGCTTCTTTTGAACGGGAAGCTCAAAGACCGTGTACAAACATGTGTTGGCTTCTACACTCTCTTGGCAAGCTCAACACCGACACCTAACAGGTCTAGGCCTTGCCATAGACTAAGAGTAACAGCCCTAGCCAATCCTCTCAAGCACTCACTAGACTAGAGATCAATGGATGCACATGGTGTTACTCTTCTCAAGCACTTGGATCACTCAAATCCCTCAAAGTGCTTCTTCTTCCTTCACCTGGCTTCTTGACAGCACTTGCACCCCTTTGGACTATCCAACAGCACCTCAAAGAGGCAAGCAACCTGCTATTTATAGGCTCCACCCACGAAACTAGTCATTGCCAACAACTGCCCAGATTTCCTTGATCACCGCATGATGCGGTGACCCAGTCACCGCATCATACGGTGACTGTCCTGACTGCGACTAGGACTTCCTTTTCTTGGGTGAGGCACTGTCCTCATAGATGCGGTGACTAGCACCGCATCATGCGGTGACTCCTTCCTTCTAGCTTCAGCAACTCGTCCATTTTGCCATTCCGCTGGAAAGCATACGGTGGCCCCACCGTATCATGCGATGATCATCTCCTCTGATCATACGGTGACTCATCCAGAGACACTTCTTTCTCTGGATTTCCTGCCTGTAGTCACCGCACCATGCGGTGACTGCCACCGTATCATATGGTGACCCCTTCTTCATCTACTCCTCAAACTCGTCAATTTTGCCAAGTCTCTGGAAACCATACGGTGCCCACCACATCATACGATGATCAACTCTCTCTGATCATACGGTGACACCCTCAGCGAACTCCAAAACTTGATCTGCAACTTCCTGTAATCACCGTATCATACGGTGACAACCACCGCATCATGCGGTGACCATCTTCCTTCAGCCTTTTGCAAAACCTGAGTCTCTGGAAACCATACGGTGATCAACCCATCCTACGGTGATACCCACCATATCATACGGTGACTCAATCCTCTTTTGTTGGGCTGAATTTCTCCCTGCAGTCACCGCATCATGCGGTGACTATCACCGTATCATACGGTGACTTCGCCTTCGCTGGAACTTGATCTTCTCTATTGATCCTCGCTTCCAACATCTTCTTCCTTGGTTCCTGCACTCCTCTTCTGTAACCCTAGCACCTGAGAGATGCACCATGCATCCAAAGATCTTTACACTAGTGTTTACCAAAGAGTATCGACTCGAACCCTCTTGATAGTCCGGTTTTTCCTATGGACAACACTTGCTTGGTTCTAGCATGTTCTTAGCCTTGATCCATCTTCTCAACCGTGACTCCATCAAGTCCGTCCATGAGTTGATGAGGCAACCAATCATCCTTGACTTGAGGTTTTAGGTTGGTTGTTGTTGCACTTACTTCCATATGACCTAAAAGATAAGATACTCAAAGTATATGTTAGTCACATGCATGGTTCTCATCCAATCACCAAAACATTCATACCTTGGGGATTCCCTAACTTCAATGGCTTGAAGCTTACAATCTCCCCCTTTTTGGTGATGGATGACAACCATGATAAAATAATCGAAGAGGTAAAAAGAGATGACAAAAGCCAAAAAGGAATAGCACAACTCGATCAAAGGAACTACACAACAAGTAAGAGATGAGAATGAGCATACCTTGGTGTGTAGACCAAAAGAAATTATAGCTCACAACATATCAGAAGTTAGAGAAAAAACTCATAGTACAAGTGAAATATAAGAAAGCATAGGAGACTATGACATGGAATATGATGATAAAGATATAGCAAGAGTGAAATATTTGCATCAAAGGGTCAAGTGAGCGATTACCTTTGTTCTTACCTTGAAGTCCTTCCTTTACCTCAAGATGTTGAGAAGATCGACCAAGACTTGGTCTCTTGATCTCCAAACTCCGAGAACTTCCACTTGAGATGAACTCCCATATATGAGATAACTCCCTCTTGACTCAAGCCATCATCTCAAGAATGTAGTGTGAAGACCAATCATCTTTAATATTCCAACTCCCCCTCGAGATGACCATTTCTCTTCTTTCTCTTCAACGAGTCCTTGTCTTGTGCTCAATCATTTGGGTGATGATTATATCTTTATCACTTGATTCATCACCTCACTTCTCCGTCTTCTCCCCCTTTGTCATCTATCAAACAAAATGAGAGACCAAGCACAAAAGAGGATAATAATACAAAGATCATGAGAGAAAGACTTATGTTAGGCGTGTAGTGTCATTTCTTGCCCTTCCTTTTTTCTAAAAGCTCCCCCTACACAAAAGACTAAAAATAGAGAAGTAAATTGAAGCATATATAGGGGTTAGTGACATGGGTTTGGAATGTATGAACCTTAGATCTTGAGTCGCGCAAGTGGATTTAACCTTGGAGCTCAAGGATTCTTGGTTCAATGGGCATGAAGCTCATATGGCATTGCTATGTTTGCATCTAGAGAGTCATATACTCATATTGTGAATAAGCAACTCTCCCTAGATGCTTATGCAAGTGATATGACAAGTATACAATACATGATGCGTATGATAAAAAAAGAAGGCCAGGAAAGATAACAATACCAACAACAAGTTTGATTCCTCCTTGAGCTTACTCACAACAAGCCATTCTTCAAGCCTTGGGAGCCAAGTACCACCATAGAAAGGGCCACGCAATTTTCCTTCTTGGAACTCCAAGATATGAGAGATCGTCCAAGAAATTGGCACCCACCCAAAGTACTCTTCCTACTCACTTTGCATCCGATGAAATCCGAGTCCGCATAACCCACAAGTAAGTCCGATCCTTTAGGATACCAAATACCCATTGTAGGTGTATTCTTGATGTACCTAAGAATCCTCTTTACGGAACTCAAGTGTGATTCCTTAGGGTTAGCTCGATAACGAGGACATAGGCAAACACTAAACATGATATTCGGTCTCGATGCTATAAGATAGAGTAGTGATCAAATCATAGAGCGATAAAGCTTAGGATCAATAGGAATACCCGATTCATCCACATCAAGAAGACCATTGGTTGCCATTGGAGTCTCAATCTCCTTGCAATCTTCCATTCGTTATTTCCGGAGTAGACCCCGAGTATACTTCTCTTGATAGATGAAGGTCCCTTCCTCCATTTGCTTGACTTGAAAACCAAGGAAGACATGAGGTCCCTTTTCATCTTTACTACACCTAAAAATGACAGTTGGTGGCTTGTGTTGGGCGGACGTCGTCCCATCTCCCCCTCCGCCGACAAGTGGGGCCCACAACGCTCCCACGAATCCCACCTCTGCTCTCCGTCTCGCCCAACTCGATACCCCCTACTCCCCCGCTCAACCACGAAGGGGAAAAATTCCCCGCTCCCCACACCGCAATCCCCGGTTCGATTCGCGGCAGATCGGCCGGCGGGCTCCGTTCCTCTGCCTTGATCCGCAACAAATCCGGTAGATCCGAAAGTGCTTGACTCCAGATCGGTCCTCTACTCCGGCCATGTGGAAGCCGGCGCCCATCGTGCCATGGGCTGGAGAATCGACGGTGGCCCGATGCCAGAACAAATCAAAGTGCTAGTTGGGTTCACCAGTGCATGGAGATTGCTCTACGAGAACGAGACCACAATGGAGCTGCACTGGTGAAGGCGGTTGCCATTTGCCAGTGCCATTTCATGCTGCAAATTTGCTTAATCAAATGAGAATCCTGGGTAAATGGAATATTGCTGAGGGACTCAACGTTACATGGCCAAATACCATATTCGCCATCACAATTGGTGGATTTAATGGAATCAGTGCACTGAAGAGAGAGAATCTGAGAGAACAGAGGACTCGATGGGGATGAGTTTCCTCTTCTTTTTTGGCTGACAATGGGTCCCGCATGGGTTTACTCAAGCCTCATCCAGCTAGCTGTAGCTGTAGCCAGCAGTAATGCGAAACAGATTTGAAAAAAAAAAAACCTTCTTGCTTGAAAGAAAAAGGAACTTCTTTCTTTAGCATTTGAAATGCAAAAATTATCTCAAATGGGTATTGTTTTTCGTAAATTCCGCAGAACAAATTTCTCTTCATATATAAACGTTGTAACGTTTACATGTGGCTTACAGAAGTTAAATATGTCTCCAAATTTGATGGGCTGTTGTTTCATGTTCGTGAATTAACTGCCAAGAATGTGGGTTTCGAAATTTTGAAACAAAATGCACAAGCAAATTAAAAAAAACACATTTTGCAGAGGAATTGTTTTTGTTCTTTCTAGAATCAATACACTTATTTAAATTCATTCAAAAGCCGTAGCAGCGCACGGGCATGCTGCTAGTTAGAGCACTGTTGACGGTCCTTAAGTACCACTTTTGACTGTCAAATACCTGCACAAATGGAATCAAAGTAAACACCAAACATAGTGGTAGGGCTTAAAACTAACGAATTCCACAAGTCTTGGTGAGATTTTGAGTGCAGGTGCATTTCATATGAAAACGGGGAAAAAGAGGCACAAACCATGGACTTCGCATTTAGCGGATTTTTCCTCGGAATAAAGATATCTGTCCAGAGCCCAAAATCAAGATAAATATCAATAAGATATGAATCAAGATCATATCCTGGAGATCCTCAATAATGGGAAAGAGATATGGACCCTCAATCAATGCCAAATCATATCAAATCATATCAAGGGTACATATCAGAATCATATCAACGGAAATCCACCAGAATCAAGGAGAGGATACTCCAGAGGATATGCCAGAGAAGAGGGAAGGCAAGAGGTGGAGAAGGCAGGTCGGCCGACCCCAAAAGGGCAGGTCGGCCGACCCAATATTGAGGCCTTTATGGCTCATCTTGTTATGGAAGCTTCCCACCGCCTTCCTGAGGTCGGTTCCACCTGCAATCAATGCACCAAGGCGGTGGAGGCCCCCCAAACCGACCTACTATGGCCTATAAATAAAGGGGTACCCCCTCCCCTCCAAAACACACAAGGAGAGCCTCATTCCACTCCTAAGGGCCTAGAGCCCCTTGTATACTAGTAGAGTAGGGAGAGAGTAGGGTAGAGGAGAAGGGTGGTCCTCCCTTTGTGAGGACTTAGCCCCAATCTTGTACCTTTGAGAATACTTCTTTATAATAGTCATTGTTCGTCGTTCGTTCATCGTTCGTTCGTCATTCGTTCATCATTCGTCGTTCGTTCATCGTTCGTTCGTCGTTCATCATTCGTTCATCTTCATCATAAGTAAGTATTCTTGATCTCCTATTGGATTGTGTACTTAGTGTTTAGATTAAGTTCTTTCTTTACTTGTTTACGGGATCATCGCTCCGCAAGGAGTGCTCTAGTCTTCCAAATTGGTATTAGGCCGGGACTAGAGTAGTGATCGATAGCATAGACGTGGTGTCTAGGCTGGAGGTTGCCTTTGACCGCTGTGTGCTCCACGGTTTGTAGAGGTAGGTGGCAGGTAGTGACAGCCCTGTCCATCCAAAGGAACCCTCCACGTTCGGGTACATAGTAGAGCCTTAGCCAGAGTGGCTTGGCAGACCAAAGCCTAAGCCGGTGCTCGAAGTAAGCAATTAGAGACAGGATTTATCTTTTGCTATGAAACTCATCCATAGGAATCCTCTCTACCCAAATCTACCGCTCTTCTTCGTGTCCTTGGACTAATTAGACTAGAAGATAATCACACACCGTTCCTTTGGGAAAATATAAATAACGATACCCTTGAATACTCACGGGTGAAGTGCTACAACGGTATTCCGTGCGCTTGCGGATTTGTCTGTGACGTAAGAAATACCAACAAGCATTTCTGGCGCCGTTGCCGGGGAATGGTTTTCGTTTTTGTCTTCGAACCTAGTTGGTCCTCGTATTGTATCTTTTTATTTATCATTTCTTCTCTTATTGCTTTTCCTTTATCCATCATCACATTTCACCATCTATCCTATCATCATCATTTCCCACTTACTTGAAAAATACCAAAAACATATATCATGGAGCCACAACCTACAATCCAATCATTCTCTGCTCCACGGGGTGATCTCTTAGAGCCACCATCATCATCACACCCAATTTCTTCATCTGGCTATGAGTTTTGCCCCGATTATATTTCAATGATAAGAGGTCTATTCTTTTCGGGTTTTAAACATGAAAATCCTTATGAACACTTGCGAGAGTTTGAACATTTGTGTTCATGCCGATTGATCCATGGCATGACACAAGAAACATTGAAGTGGAAGTTGTTTCCCTTCTCCCTCAATGGGAAGGCGAAACAATGGTACACTTATACCGCTAAGAGAGTGAACGGTGATTGGAAGGAATTGCGAGACAAATTTTGTCTAGCGTTCTTTCCCGTATCTCGTATCACTTCTCTACGAGCGGAAATAATTAACTTTCGGCAAGAAGAAGAGGAGACCTTAAGTGCATCTTGGATCCGGTTCTGTTCATTAACAGACTCCGGACCAGAATTGTTGCTCCCCGAACCAGTTTTATTGCAACATTTTTATTCGGGATTGAGCAACAATACCGCACTTTATCTTGACACGGCCGCTGGTGGATCTTTTTCTCATAAGACCATAGCGGAAGCGCATGAACTTTTGGATCGAATTGTGGAAAACACACCTTTTTCCGCTGACTTACCAGATGAGCCGGAGTCAAAAGATGAGGAACTCGTTGTGCCAAAAACAAAAAAATTGGTGCCTACAATGGTAGACCCAACACCCGAGTCCTCATCTGACACAAGAACAATGATAGAGGAAGATGAACCTCTTGAGTTCCCTTTTGAGTTCGAGAAAGGAATTTTTGAAAATTTTGGAAACACCTCGAACTACATTTGGGAAAACATGCCTCCTACTCCTCCCGATCCTCTCAAGGAACCATTCCTCAAGGAGGACATGAAGGAACGTCTTGGGAAAACCACTTTCACCACCACCACTCAAAATCCTTTGGTGAAACCTCATCTCGATCATGAACCACTCGAGCAAATCAAGTTCATATCTCCAATCCCGCCGCTCGAGCATACTTGGTATGAGGATGCGAAGTTTTCCACCCATGAAGAGGATGAGTTGAATGAAACTCTTCATGTCTCTGAACCCAAACAATCCTCTTCACCATTCGAACCTTTTCCCTCTGGCCCTTCATGCACCGTTCTTGATGTTGATCAAGAACTTCTTGAAAACAAACCTTGGGCCATGGAATTTCACGAGGCATCGACTCTAGAATCCAAAGAGGAATCTTTGAGTGAGCATGATAGCTTTTTCCTTGAACAACCACATGATACATGCTCACATCATGAGTCTCTAGAGCCAACACCCGTTAGTGCCAAAACCACTTTTGCTACCTACAACCACTTTGTTCCCTTGTTTTGCTACTTGTTCTTTAAAATGGTTGTAGATGCTTTTGTTTATCATAAATATTGCAAATATCGTGGTTGTATGTTGGTACTAACCATGCAGATCATTCTCCGAGACGAGATAATTCATGATCAAACTCAACGTGACGGGGGAGAGTCTTGCTCGTCTGACTTAAAATGACGCTGCCCTTGTCGAAAGGATAATCGACAATTATCTTTTATTTGCTTCCTTGGATTTCCACTTGCATTCTTTTGCATCTTTGATTTTACCAACAAATTGCATTTTCTTTATTTAATTCCCAATTGCATACATGTTTACTTTTTCAAAAAAAAAAAAGGAGAGAAAATGCATCTTTGATTATTCACTTACATTCTTGCATGTTTGAATCCTTCCAACTCATGTTTGGGATTTTTCAAACCACTTTGCATTTGCACATTAAAATAAAAAAAAAATCTCCTTTGTGAGAACAAGTTTGATAAAATGAATTTGAGACAACCTTTTGTTGGAAAATGCTTTGAACAAAATTTTGAAGGAATTTTGGCACAGCTCCCCTTGACTTTTCAGCATATAGCCATTGTGGGACTGTTGACCAAGTTGAACTTCATTTGTTTATATTTGGATGCAAGGGTGCTCGAACTTTTCAATGACATTTCATTTTCACTTAAGAACCCTTACAACAAAATTCTTGTTCTTGCACTTCTCCAAGTATTCATCGTATTTTGTCTCAAGTTCAAGAAAAAGATTTTTTCGTTGATCTTTTGGTTTTTCCATTTGCATTTGGAGTCTTCCAAAATAAACTTCTTCTATGTTGGAATCTTTTCCAACTCTTCTTTATTTTTCTTTGAAATCATTCAAAAAAATTAATAATAATAATTGAAACGATTGTTTTTCCAAAAAAAAAAGGGGTAATAATTTGAGAGCTTCTCAAACTCTCAAAGTGACAATTTTGTTTTATCTCAAACTTAAGAAAAAGATTTTCCCTTTTCTTCTTTTGATTTTATTTTGCTTTCTTTAGTTGCGAAAAAAAAAGAGCTTTGCGAGAGCAACCGACAAATGGTCCACATTGCTTAAACTAACGTAACCCATTCTCGAGTTTGCTCTTGTGTTCTTGCTCTTGTGTGCAGCCATGAAAAGAGCCGACAAGCGGCTCATCAATGTGTTGAAGAAGGCGACAAGCTCAAACCCAAGTCACTCTCGATGTGGCACATATCCATACCCCTCCATTGAGCTCATGCCTAACTTGAGAAAGTTGGCATGAAGAGCTTCAAAAGTATCACATGGAGAGGTAGACCACAATGAAAATGACACATCGAGACTCCTCTTCGACACCAATCCCATCTTGGTGTGCGAGAAGGAGAAGCAAGCCTACAACACTCATGAAACCGTGTCTATGCTCACCCATGAGCACATGACCCGGAATTGCTGCACAAGGAAAGGTATGAATGCCAACTTTGCCCATGATTAGAAGCCATAGGGTGGGATGATTTTGCTTGTGTGGTAAGATCCCTCCTACTTGCCACACAGTTTTATGCACCCTGCCAGTAGTAGACAATGGTTTTAGTTTGGTTCTTCCAGAATAAGTATTACCTGCTTTCATGGAACAATCTTAGTCTACTACTAGGCTCTCATAAGCATTGCTTGCAAGACTTGTTTCTACAACTCCTGATCTTCACAAGCATGCTCTTTGGCAAAATATCACATCCTACCTTGTGCCTGATGCATAAATGGCTTGCTATGACTTGTGTTCCTCAAGGCAATCTTAGACCTATCTATGAGGATGAGCATTGTATCCTTATGCCATGGTTTACAATATCAAAATCTCTCCTATGCAATGCATGATGGAGAAATGGTTAGAACTTTTCAAGTGGTTAGAACATGTTGAGTGCACCTCGTTCATTGCTCACACCGCTTTAAGAAGTTGTATCGCAACTTGTATCTTTTTGCTTTCTCCTTGCATGATAAAATAAAAAGTTGAAAATAATTTAAAATCGAATAAAGAAATTAAATAATGAAAAGTACACGAATAAACTAGGCGTTTTTATTTCCCTTTCAAACATATCATGCGCCTTGAGTTATTGTGCTGAATTCAATAAATTTAGGCTCCCCGGTCTTTAACCCCGGTAGAGTCCTTTTTGCTTCCACATTCTTTTTGTTTGTTTTGAATAAATAAGCCAGGTACAAGAACAAGTGTGGGGGAGATCTCTCGAGTTCTTCATCACGCACACATTCGAGATCTCCCCACCAACACGATGCACAAGCTCGCACTGATCAACACATACAATGGTGGAGCCATCGGGCACAAGAAAACAAAGTTCGGTCGAACCTTTGGTTCAATCAAATATCCCATGATCCCTCTTGGTCTCCACTTCATCCAAGGCGATGGTTTGCGCATCCTATCCTACTACTCTATCTCCCTAGTTCATGAGTTAAAATGTTCTTTTGGGTCAATCACTAAAATTTAACTCAATGATAAAACAAATCTTGTGTTATCCTCTCAACAAACATACTTCTATCTGGTTGGCCTGCATACTCTTTATTCCTCGCATCATACACCTGTTGCTTGTGAACACCAATCTCATAGGAACCCATGCTTATCTAAGTTGTTGGCGAATGAGATATGGTTGGATGAAATGAATCATGCTTCTTCTGCATAGAGTGCTTGGGAATTTATCTTGCAAAATTTTAAATCCATAGCTTTGCACTCCTTAATGATCTTATATTCCCACCAGAGCCAAATAAGAATCACTTTGAAAACCTCTACAAATGCTACTTGTTATTGCTTTGAGCTTGGTCAAATTGTGCGACCCTTGTGAGATGCTTGTCATACTTTCTTGATCAAGATTTCGTGCACATACACCATTATCATAAAACATGCTAACCTTCTACACTGGAAGTTAGCAACACCATTTCCATCCATCCACCCACCAAATAAATACTCCATCTCTTGTTGTTGATGTCTCTCTCCAAACATTCTTGCAAAAAGAGACATGGCTATCGAAAGAAAAAAAAAAGAGAAAGAAAAAGAATGCTCATTTTCATGAGCATGAATAAAGAAAGACATGCTCAAACATGTTGAGCATGATTGAAAAAAAAAGAGAGAGAAAGAAAAAAAAAAGAAGAGAAAAGAAAAGAAGTGATAGCCATGTTCTCAAATAAAAGTCAATCAAGAGAGAGACATCATCACATCAAGGAGTATCCATTTCATTCCATCTCACTCCATTCACCACACACATATCCACACACTTGCACATTCTTGATCAGATTGCATGGCTTGTTTTCTCTTTTGGATCCACTCTTTGACTTAGCAATATAAGTAATGCAAGTGCGCTCCTTTTCATCCCTACCAAGCTCCACATAAAGCCTTACATAGAAGTAGGATGAAAAGAGGCAAACACATTGCCTTGGTGAGGAATCAAACACATTGAGTGATTTGAGGGTTATCATTCGAGGAGCACAAGCTATGCTTTTACTTTGAAAATCTTTCAAAAAAAAAATCCAAGTTACTCAGCAAAGGGGTATTGATGACTTGAATCAAGACCGTTCCATTCCTCAACCGCCCAAGATAGCATGTTAGCCACTTCAAAGTTCACAGGTGCAGTTATGGCTTGGAATAACTTGTATGCTAGCATCATACCATAGGAAGTCATGCTTTATCTTAATCTTCCACCTTCACTCGAGGACGAGCAAAGGCTCAAGTGTGGGGGTCTTGTTGACGGTCCTTAAGTACCACTTTTAACCGTCAAATACCTGCACAAATGGAATCAAAGTAAACACCAAACATAGTGGTAGGGCTTAAAACTAACGAATTCCACAAGTCTTGGTGAGATTTTGAGTGCAGGTGCATTTCATATGAAAACGGGGAAAAAGAGGCACAAACCATGGACTTCGCATTTAGCGGATTTTCCCCCGGAATAAAGATATCTGTCTAGAGCCCAAAATCAAGATAAATATCAATAAGATATGAATCAAGATCATATCCTGGAGATCCTCAATAATGGGAAAGAGATATGGACCCTCAATCAATGCCAAATCATATCAAATCATATCAAGGGTACATATCAGAATCATATCAACGGAAATCCACCAGAATCAAGGAGAGGATACTCCAGAGGATATGCCAGAGAAGAGGGAAGGCAAGAGGTGGAGAAGGCAGGTCGGCCGACCCCAAAAGGGCAGGTCGGCCGACCCAATATTGAGGCCTTTATGGCTCATCTTGTTATGGAAGCTTCCCACCGCCTTCCTGAGGTCGGTTCCACCTGCAATCAATGCACCAAGGCGGTGGAGGCCCCCCAAACCGACCTACTATGGCCTATAAATAAAGGGGTACCCCCTCCCCTCCAAAACACACAAGATGGAGAGCCTCATTCCACTCCCAAGGGCCTAGAGCCCCTTGTATACTAGTAGAGTAGGGAGAGAGTAGGGTAGAGGAGAAGGGTGGTCCTCCCTTTGTGAGGACTTAGCCCCAATCTTGTACCTTTGAGAATACTTCTTTATAATAGTCATTGTTCGTCGTTCGTTCATCGTTCGTTCGTCGTTCATCGTTCGTTCATCTTCATCATAAGTAAGTATTCTTGATCTCCTATTGGATTGTGTACTTAGTGTTTAGATTAAGTTCTTTCTTTACTTGTTTACGGGATCATCGCTCCGCAAGGAGTGCTCTAGTCTTCCAAATTGGTATTAGGCCGGGACTAGAGTAGTGATCGATAGCATAGACGTGGTGTCTAGGCTGGAGGTTGCCTTTGACCGCTATGTGCTCCACGGTTTGTAGAGGTAGGTGGCAGGTAGTGACAGCCCTGTCCATCCAAAGGAACCCTCCACGTTCGGGTACATAGTAGAGCCTTAGCCGGAGTGGCTTGGCAGACCAAAGCCTAAGCCGGTGCTCGAAGTAAGCAATTAGAGACAGGATTTATCTTTTGCTAAGAAACTCATCCATAGGAATCCTCTCTACCCAAATCTACCGCTCTTCTTCGTGTCCTTGGACTAATTAGACTAGAAGATAATCACACACCGTTCCTTTGGGAAAATATAAATAACGATACCCTTGAATACTCACGGGTGAAGTGCTACAACGGTATTCCGTGCGCTTGCGGATTTGTCTGTGACGTAAGAAATACCAACAAGCACGAAATTCATCATTGAATTTCACATTAGTAGAGCCATAAATGATATCATCAACATAAATTTGACAAATGAAGAGATCATCACCGATGTGCTTGGTGAACAAAGTATTGTTGATGTTACCAATTTTGTTGCCCTTGCCAATGAGATAGTCACGAAGACGCTCGTACCATGTCCTTGGTGCTTGCTTCAACCCATAGAGAGCTTTATTCAACTTGTAGACATAGTTGGGGTGCTTGGGATCCTCAAAGCCGGAGGTTGCTCTACATACACTTCTTCATTTATTAGTCCATTGAGAAAAGCACTTTTCACATCCATTTGATGCAATTTAAAATCAAAATGAAAAGAGTAAGCGAGAAGGGTTCTTATAGCCTCAAGACGTGCAACGGGAGCAAAGGTTTCGTCAAAGTCCACTCCTTCCACTTGAGAGTATCCCTTCGCCACGAGCCTCGCCTTGTTCCTTATCGCCACACCCTTCTCATCCTCCCTTGTTCTTGAAGACCCATTTGGCTTCCTTGATATTCTTTGGCTCTAGAGAAGACACAAAAGAGTAATTAGGCTTATATTGCTTTCTTCTTGTGGCTATTCCTTGGGAAGGACTCCCAATGATAAGGTCACGTGAGTGATCCTTAGCAATGGGTTTGTGTTTCTTGGAGGTTCTTGTCGGGGAAGCGGAGGAGCCGGTGAGGTGTCTTGAGCATCGTGTGCAGCTTGCTCTTTGGAGATATGGGTGTCTTGTTGTCGGAGTGGAGACCTCAAATCATCTTCTTGAGAGGAACTTGAGGTAGTTGTCCGCTCTTGTTCTTGTTGAGGTTCGCTTGATGAAGCGTGAGGTTGATCACTTGATGAAGGATGTTGTGGTCCACTCGATGGAGCTTGAGGAAGATCGCTTGATGGAGCACTTGTAGTCGAATTAGAGCTTGTCGAAGAGTCCCTTGATGAAGACGTCGTCGGTGGTGGAGCAGAGGGTGTATCTTCATGTGGAATGACCTCACCAACCGGCATGTCCTTCAAGACATCCTTCACGGGCTCATCACTCAAATCATGAGAGCGGTGGAGATCATCTTGAGAGCCATGAGACTCATCAAATTGTACGTCACTGTTGGCGTCTCTTACGGTCACGCGGGAAACACGCGACCGCGGGGAGACGCCGGGGGTTATGGAATTGTTCACTTGCACTATTTGACCAAATAATCCACAACTAGTAACAAGTACTAGATATGAATTATAAGGTTTGTCATGTTAAATAGAATATCCGCAAGCGGACGGATAACCCGTTGTAGCATTTCACCCGAGAGTATTCCAGGGTATCGTATTTATATTTTCCCAAAGGAAGACATGGTTGACAAGAGTACTTATGTTCATGGTGTTACAAACGATAAGTGATATAACCACATTCCAATGCAGGGGTAAGGTTTAATAATAATAAGGATAGTGCGACACACACGAAGGCATTCCACTCTCTCTAATAAAAGGCGAGAGACAATCTTAAGCAATGCTAAGTTAGACTAGCGAGCTACTACTCCAAAGGTACAACATTCATATAGCGTGCACAACCTCTACCTATCATCTAGCGTCATGCAAGCACAAGCAAGCGTCTAATGCCTAGGCAACATCGGGAGATCCGGCATACGCAAGGTCTGCCTCGTGACTCCGGCCTATTTACGTACTCCTATGCCGTGCCCGAACGTGGAGGGTTCCTTTGGATGTACAGGGCTGTCACTTCCTGCCACCTACCTCTACAAACCGTGGGACACGCACATACCCAAGGGTGGATAGACTACCCCGGCACCATGCCGGCGTTACTAACCACGACTCTAGATCCCTTGAGGCACCCCCAACCCTTCGGATCGACGGGGTGATAAATCTAGAGCACCTTTGCAGGACAATGAGCCCGATGCCTAAACATGAGAACAACTAGCCTAACTAGCATTAACTAGATAAAAGGGATCAAAGCTAGCACTAAGTCATGCATAAGCGTTTGTCGCTCAAGAACGAGCGACGAACGATGAACGATTAAGCAAGTTCAAGAATAATCGATGATCGAGTATGAACGAACGAAGAACGAATGATGAACGAGCATGAACGAACAACGAACGATCATACAAGATCATGATAGAACTAGCAAGCTCATAACAACTATATGAATACTTGTATTCCATAGATTAAATAACAAGTCTTACAAAGAGAGAGGAAGGATACAAGAGCGCTACCCAATTCTCCACAAGACTTTGGGAGCAATAGGGCAACCCACTACTCAGCCTAGCACTACCTAGAATTGCCTCTAGCTCTAGTGTGAGGAGGAGGGAATGATCCTTGTGTATTGTGTGTCTTGGAAGGAGGGGGGGTACCCCTCCTTATATAGTCCTTGAAGGTCGGCAACTTTGAGGCGGTTCCTGAGGTCGGTGGCATTTAATGCAGGGGGAACCGACCTCCAGAGGTCGGTTACAAACCGCCACAGAAAGATGGGCCCAGGGGGCCACCCTGCCAGGTCGGCCGACCTGGCCAGGGGGGGTCGGCCGACCTGTGCCTGGCCCCTCCTGGGCTGGGCTTTGGCA
This sequence comes from Eragrostis curvula, assembly GCA_007726485.1. Taxonomy (NCBI): domain Eukaryota; kingdom Viridiplantae; phylum Streptophyta; class Magnoliopsida; order Poales; family Poaceae; genus Eragrostis; species Eragrostis curvula. The sequence goes on along the minus strand of RWGY01000034.1, from coordinate 3,902,912 downwards.
GGTGGCTCCCCCTCTGGGTCTACTTCTCTGGTCCAGGTGCATTTGGCCTTAGTTGTGTTGGACTTTGACGAGATTTGGCCTTTTGTCTTGGAGTTGTATTCCCGCGGCGAACGTTGTTTTGTAGAAGTGTTGATTCGTCGCCTTGGGGCATGATTTCACCTGGATTTCTCCCTTATTCCACCTGCACACTAAAATCTAGAGGTACATGTGGAAATAGGTTATTCTTAAATAAAATGCGTGTAAAGAATGTCCAATCCTTCTTGTTTATTGAGCTAGTTGACGGTCGAAATTGGTCCGTAACGACCGTCAACAGTCACATGATTCCTCCACAAACCCCGTAGAGGTGTTGAAGACTCTATATGCTTTGGATGAGCTGGAGTAACCAACAAGAATCCCTGTGTCGGTCCTCTTCTCGAATTTTTCAAGTCTTCCTCTCTTCTTGAAGATGTAGCACTTGCATCCAAAAACGCGGAAATAAGTCACATTTGGCTTCCTCCCAACCAATAGCTCATATGAAGTCTTGTCAAGTAGCTTGTGGAGATAAATCCGATGTTGGGTATAACATGCGGCATTGATAGCCTCCGCCCAAAACTTCTCCGGAGTTCCATATTCATCCAATATTGCTCGGGCAAGAGTAATGAGAATCTTGTTCTTTCTCTCTACAACTCCATTTTGTTGTGGAGTGTAGGTTGCCGAAAACTCATGCTTGATACCATGATGACCACAATATTCTTCAATGATAGAGTTCTTGAACTCGGTGCCATTATCACTCCAGATCTTCTTGATATTTTGCTCATACTCTACTTGAACTCTCTTTGCAAACTTCTAGAAGATGGCAAAGGCTTGTGTCTTGTTTTTTAGAAAGAATACCCAAGTATACCTTGAGTAATCATCCACCGCCACAAGACAATACAAATTTCCACCCAAGCTCTTGTAGGTTGTTGGCCCAAAAAGATCCATATGGAGAAGCTCTAATGGTCTTGAGGTTGACATAATGCTCTTCGAGGGATGAGAAGATGCAACTTGCTTGCCGGCTTGACATACACTACACATTCGATATTTCTCAAAGGTGACATCCTTCACACCCCGAATACAATTCTTCTTGACAACCTTCTTCAGTTGGTTCATTCCAATATGGGCCAATCTCTGATGCCAAAGCCATCCTTTTGAAGACCTAGTAAAGAGACAAGTGCTAGGTGCAACTTCAACATTAGCTTCAAAGTCAATAATATAAAGGTTGTTGTGCTAAAAACCATTAATAGTAAGACCCATGGCCTCATTATGTAGCGCAACACCCTTAGCATCAAAATTACAAGAGAAGCCAAGATCACAAATTTGTGCTACAGATAAAAGATTGAAATTTAGAGATTCAACAAGTAGCACATTTGAGATAGAGAGGTCGTTAGAAATAGCCACCTTACCAAGGCCTCTAACTTTACCTTTGGAATTATCCCCGAAAGTGACTTTGTCATGAGAGTCATCTTCTTTCAATGTGGAGAAGATAGAGGAAGAGCTGGTCATATGTTGAGTGCAACCACTATCAAGGCCCCAATCCTTGCCTCCAATCTTGAAGTTTACCTTGTTTGAAGCCATCAAAGAAGTAGGAGAGTTAGTAGCATGAGACTCAATAGACTTGTTGATTACCTCCACCTTTTGCTTGATGTAGGATGCGGGAACACTGTTGGTGAAGTCCAGCTCCAATGCTTCAACTCTCCCAATGGTGATAGGTCCAATCATCACGATTGTTCCCCATGTGGGCAATGAGATTCCCAAGAGGATACTCATCAAACACATTGATGTCGTTTGTAGAGGCATGGAATCTCAAGACATTCTTCACTTGGTTGAAGTAGGACATGGTGATGTAGATGGCTTCTTTAAGTGGCAATCCATCCAATTCCTCTCCAACATCCTCCAAGATAAGGACCCTCACATTTAGAGGGACAAGAGAGAACATCTTGTTTATGACCCTCACTTCAAAGTCATCAATCTCCTCTCTTTCTTCAAAAAAGTTGATTCTTGCGGCTAGGACCCTCAATCTCAAGAGAGCATCAAGCATAGATTCATCTTGATACTTGAGAAAATACTCAAAGTCATGAAGAAGATGATAGTATGGGGATTCCACCTTCCAAGGCTCCTTCTCTCTATAATAGTCAATGTAGGGAGAGGGAAGGTCCATAGTATCACTCTCAACACAATCAAGGGGTGTAGGGGAATATTCACAACTACTTGGGTAGGCATCATCACAAAAGAACACTGGAGTCTTCTTCTCTTCCTCATCTTCACTCACCAAGGATTGAAAAACCTCGGACAACTTTGCATGAGCTTGTCTTCTTGTGATCACCACAATAATTTCTTGAATTGAGTCATGGACAAGATCATAATCATCAAATTCCACAAACTCCCCATATTTCTCCTCGGGTAGACCATCTAAGAACCTCTTGATAGCTTCAGGCTTCTCAATCTTCCAAAGGCCATTAGCATTGATCTTCTTGATAAGATCATCGACTCGGAGAGCAAAGTCAACTAGATCTTCATTAGGCTTCATAGTAACATGCTCCTACTCATTGCATAGCTTCACATATCCTATCTCTCCATCCCTCTTGAAAGAACCCTCACCCTCATGAGCTTGAGAGTGGTGTGCTGAGGTACTTGCTTGAATCTTACTTGCTTCCAAGCTTGCTTGACCTTTCTTGTGAGCCACTTCCATATCCAATATAGTTTTCACCACATCATCATATGGCATCTTGGCAAACTCTCCCAACATGACAAAAGGAAGAAATCCAACTCGAGAGAATGAAAGGCTCCTCAACAACCTCTTCACCAAATACCTATGATTGAGATATTGATAGTTGCGGGCCACAATTTTCCTTGAAAGAGAAAGCAAACAAGAAGCAAAATCAGCAATATTCTCATCATGTCCAAGAACCATAGTCTCATACTCCTCTATAAGCTCATAGTAAGTATTATCACTAAAACACTCATCGGAAGGCTCAATCATCGGTAAATCAGTGAAAGTGCTAGGATCATCGTCTATAATGTTAGCCATTGTACCACACACTCCTACGGTCACAACTCAAGGCAGTTAAGCCCTAGAGATGAGCACTTGGCAATGATACCACTTGTAAGGAACGTGTGATCGAGAGGGGGGCGGGTGAATCGGTGCACACTATAAACTTTTCTCCTAGCTCTATCACCCACTCAACTCCTAGCAAGTAGTTCTAGGGAATATAAGGCAAGCACACTAAGGAGAGTCCTTAATCTAATGAACTAGTGTGTGAACAAAGCACGAGCCACTCAAGGCATAAACTAGTTCACTAAATAAGAACAAAACTAAGTTACATTACAAGCTAGATAAGCAAGACCAAGATACTAGATGATCAACTAAACAAGCACACTAAGAAATGTCCTTAGATCAACTAGCAACGAAGCAACACAAGTATGAGGCAAGCTATAAGCATAAGCAAGTGGAACTATGGAGATACCAACTAAATACACAAGAGCATAAGCAAGGTAAAGCTAACACGAGACTACTAGCAAGTAGAGCATCGGCAATAAGTAAATGCAAGTAGTAAAGAGTATCGGGAGGATGGGGCCTCCCCCTAGTCCACGTTGGGTCACTCCCGCTGGAGTCTCGACCCCGTCCCTCCGCTCGATGGCGATCCCTTCTAGAGCATTCTTCACCCTCCGAGTGAAGACGCGGGCACGTCCCGCTAGCAACTCCGGATGCTCCTCCAAAGGTAAGGATCCGCACGTGATGCGGTCCAAAGGGCGCTCCACTCCTGATGCTTCTTTCAAACGGGAAGCTCAAAGATCGTGTACAAACATGTGTTGGCTTCCACACTCTCTTGGCAAGCTCAACACCGACACCTAACCGGTCTAGGCCTTGCCATAGACCAAGAGTAACAACCCTAGCCAATCCTCTCAAGCACTCACTAGCCTAGAGATCAATGGATGCACATGGTGTTACTCTTCTCAAGCACTTGGATCACTCAAATCCCTCAAAGTGCTTCTTCTTCCGTCACTTGGCTTCTTGACAGCATCTCCACCCCTTTGGACTATCTAAGGGAACCTCAAAGAGGCAAGCAACCTGCTATTTGTAGGCTCCACCCACAAAACTAGCCGTTGCCAACAACTGCCCAGATTTCCTTGATCACTGCATCATACGATGACTGTCCTGACTGCGACTGGGACTTCCTTTTCCTGGGTGAGGCACTGTCCTCATAGTCACCGCATCATGCGATGATCATCTCCTCTAATCATTTTGCCATTCCTCTGGAAACCATACGGTGACCCCACCGTATCATGCGATGATCATCTCCTCTAATCATACGGTGACTCAACCAGAGACACTTCTTTCTCTGGATTTCCTTCCTGTAGTCACCGCATCATGCGATGACGGCGACCGTATCATACGGTGAGCCCTTCTTTTTCTACACCTCAAACTCGTCCATTTTGCCAAGTCTCTGGAAACCGTACGGTGGCCACCGCATCATACGATGATCAACTCCCTCTGATCATACAGTGACACCCTCAGCGAACTTCAGAACTTGATTCGCAACTTCCTGTTGTCACCCTATCATACGGTGACTACCACCGCATCATGTGGTGACCATCTTTCTTCAGCCTTCTGCAAAACCTGAGTCTCTAGAAACCATACGGTGATCAACCCATCCTACAGTGATACCCACCGTATCATACGGTGACTCAATCCTCTTTTGCTGGGCTAAACTTCACTGAACTTCTTCCTGCAGTCACCGCATCATGCGGTAACTGGCACCATATCATACAGTGACTTCACCTTCGCTAGAACTTGATCTTCTCCATTGACTCTCGCATCCAAAGAGACACACCATGCATCCAAACATCTCTACACTAGTGTTTATCGAAGAGTATCTACTCGAACCCTCTTGATAGTTCGGTTTTTCCTATGGATTCAAGACTAACATCTAACCAAGCCAACACCTGCTTGGTTCTAGCATGTCCTTATCCTTGATCCATCTTCTCGACCGTGACTTCGTCAAGTCCGTCCATGAGTTGATGAGGCAACCAATCATCCTTGACTTGAGGTTTTAGGTTGGTTGTTGTTGCACTTACTTCCATGTGACCTAAAGGATAATATACTCAAAGTATATATTAGTCACATGCATGGTTCTCATCCAATCACCAAAACATTCATACCTTAGGGATTCCCTAACTTCAATGGCATGAAGCTTACAAATACAATTTGCTCCAAATGTACATGGTAATATTTCGTGTACATGATACGCTATTTTTCCTTTTATTTCATAGTTACGGCCTCACATTGGACTCAAGAACTTGAATATCATTTTACGAGTCACTATATTTCAATATTTCAATCACTTGCAGTTCAAATTTGAGTTATCTTCATTAAATACTTTAAATGAAATAACTTACTTAAATATAGCAAACGGTACGAGAAAAATACGAAATTTTGACATGTAGTACCATGCATACACACAAGGAAGGTAGAAAACAATTGTGGCCAAAAACGTAAAAAAAAAAAATTATTTTGCCGAGCATCCTTGCCAGACCCTCGGCAAAGGGTGAACGTTTGCCGAGTGCCGAGCTGTGCACTCGGCAAACAGGCTCTTTGCTAATGTTCATCGCATTTGCGTGGCACGTGAGCTTCTTTGCCGAGAGTTCCATTTTTGCTGAGAGCTGTATCATGTTTGCCTAGTGTCAGGAGTAGGGCACTCAGCAAAAATGGTATTTTTCCTGAGTGCCCTTCCTTCTGGCTCTCGGCAAAGGTATAGTTTGCCGAGGGTCAGCCTTTTGCCGAGAGCAAGTGCCATAGTGGTAAATACTATAGTGGACAATAATATACACATACCTCAGATGTTCATTCATATGTGGTATGAACTCTTCGTGAAGCAATAAACAGGGGCTAGTGTGTTAATGTGTTAAACCCTCTGTTGTTTTGTTGTTGTTGTTATCTCAATCGTGTGAAAGTTCATATTTATGTATGAGCTCACTGAGCATTATTGTTTCTGAACAATATTTTCTTTCTTTCTTTTTTTGGGAGGGGGGGGGGGATTGAATTCATTGATATAAGGGATTTGGCATTAAGCCCGTCCATAATGGTTACAAGATGTGGCAGACTATAGGTCTCTACTATCTAAAAAGGCAGAGTGGGATCGTCAAACGGTAGTTTCATTGTTCGTCCTGCCCGTTTCTTCCGTAATCCAATCACGTAAACCGATCCAGCTTAAGGGTTGTTAGACATATAGACTAGCACGTATCGTGCTCGATTTCCTCTACACGCGTATCACGTGTTTCCTTCTTTGGCTGACCTCTTCCGATTCTCCCGGACATTGTTTCTGTCACTACCAGAAATCCGTGTTTTGCTGTGTGCCAGGGGCACATGGCAAAGGGGCAAATACACTTGGCAAATCCTTTGCCGAGTGTAACACTCAGCAAAGAGCACACGGAGAGAGAATACTCGGCAAAGGGCCCATTTGCCGAGTGCGTTTTATCCGGCACACGGCAAAGGCTTTGCCGAGTGCCTGGAAGGGCCCTCGGCAAACAAAAGTAGACGGACGTCAACCTGACGGCGTAAAGCAGCTTTGCCTGGCAAAAACACTTGGCAAAAGCTCCAGGTTTTGCCTAGTGTTTGTGCAATTACACTCGGCAAATCGGTTTTCCAGATTCACTTTTAATCTTTTTTCCACAAAATCAATTAACAAACAGACAGGCAGTTATTATATATGGCAATAAGCATCCAATTCACAACCACATCCGCATCCAAAACCTTAAATTGGCCACAAATGCTCAAATAGTCCACAATTCAACAAATATTACACAAATAGTCCACAAAGTGCTCACAAGTCCACAAATAGTCTACTAACGGTCACAAGTTCACAAATAGTCGACAAACACTCACAAGTCCACACATATAGTCCACAATACACAAATCACTCGGCAAAGGGTGGGGGTGGGGGTGGGGGTGGGGGTGGTGGTGGGAAAAGAGTGCGAGCTGCCGATAGATCCACATCTTGCGCTCTAGCATTCGACCCCGCCGATGGAGGCATCGGCTGCACAAAGGAAGACATAACATTTGTGATACAACATGTATAGCACAACTCTTAAGTTTTCTAAGTCTCTAAATCTTCTAAATCTCTATGTTTTCTAAGTCTCTAGGTTTTATAAGTCTCTAAGTTGTCTAAGGTTGTCAAGAGACTCACCAGAGAAGACATGGGAGGACGAGGAGCCTAGGGCATCTGTGTCGGCACTTAGTGACCCATCGCCGCGAATTGAGCCTGAAAGAAGGAGTACATCTCTGACATCTACGCTTGCACCTGCTCTGATACCTGCTATGCCATAGTCGCCTCAAGCTGCTCCCATCTGATCCTCTCTACCTCAAACTGGGCCTGCAATTTTGAAGCAAATGTTAAACCCGAGTGCATGCATCACAAATGATAAAAATGAATGAACAATAAATGTAACAGTAATAACCTGGAGGGCCTATTTAGCAGCCGGTCTTTGGCGTATGCTCGGGCCATCGCTACCGCTCTGTGGTCGAATCTGGGAGAGCGTGGGAGTACTGCCCGTGTCGAGTACGCTGTCACCGAGATAGTACCGCCCATGCCTCTTGCCTCCTCCCGCCCTCATGACGACTTCTCCATCGTGATCGTGTGACCTCGGATCGAAGTCTGCCCCATGGACCTCCTTTGCCACTTCTGAGTATCAATTGAGGCATCTATGGGTGCTTGGATTGCTGTACGCCTCGGGCAGGCCTTCCGGGTCGTAGTGGATGTCCGCCATTGCCTTGCCCTTATGGGACAAAGCAAAAGCCTCAAAAGTGTTGATAGGCTCGCCACCATGAGACGCCGACTGAGGAAAAAAAAGATGATTAGAACTTATGCATTATTCATGAAATTATGCATTAGAGTGAAGAAATTATTTGACAAACATATCTAGCCGCATATTCGTTAAGGCTAAGACTGCCTTGATGGTGTGCTGCACATTGCATCATCAATCGACGATGTCGGCAAGCCGCGTGCATCGCCTCCCAGTCTTCATGGCACCACTTGTCCACTAACAACGCTCCATCTTGTTGCGGAACACCCTGCCATCTCGATCCGTCACGTCGGTCACGGCGGCGTAGTGCTCAAACTATTCTCTCGCCAATTTGAACCATGCTAGGGAAGTTTTGTTTGCACAAAAGACCGAGGATGCCGTTGACCTTGCGTTTATGAACACCCTGGGCGACTATGTCCCAATTCCTGCCAAAATCATTAAGATAAATTGTTAGTATCAATTGTAATTTAAAACAAATGAAATGAAAGTGTATTGATAACATCTAAAGTAACTTACCGGGGAGGGGACGGGCGAACTATCGGACGACGGTCAAAAGGTATCGGTCGCTTTGGGAGGGTCGAGGGACCTCACAACTGGATACGCGGGAGCTCACCCTGCACCTCCATGTCCTCGCCCTCCTCCTCGTCCTCATCCTCGTGCTCCCCCTCTCCCTCCTGGCGCTCCTCCACCTCCTCCTCAGACGACTCCTCTCGTCTCTGCTGCTCCTCGTGCTCCTCCTCAGGCGAAGCCACAGGCGACGGTGACATCGCTACACCTCTCCCTCGACCTCCACCTCTCCCTCCACCTCCCCCTCGACCCTTGCCTCCACCTCTCCCTCCCCCTCCCCTACTCCGACACTCCATGGCCTCATCTCGGTAGAAAAACGACAAGGACTTCTTCAATGCTTTGCTGACGCCACCCACCATTGTTCTCCAATAACCTGTAATTAAAACAAGTCAACCAGTCAGCATACTTTAAAAGAGATAACATAGTATTATAAATAAAGAAAAAAAGAAACTGAAATAACATAGTATTAAAAGCAGTAATCTAATTAGTACGGATCATACATGTATTAGAAATAATCATCATCGTCGATAATAGGTGGATCATTAGTCTCATCATCAATATCGTGCATGTCGACATAATCATGTAGGTTCTCCAAAGGAGGAGGAATGTCATCATCACTGTCCAGATGTAATCGCTCAAGAAATTGTAAGTCCTTCGCATTATCAACCTCATCTCCAACGTCCTCATTGTCTACTTCCATTCCAAACACTTCGGTTAAGTCTATCTCAAAACTCCCTTCTGGCCCATTGTCTTGAAAGAAGTCATCTCCCTCATATGTGTTTGGGTCTATGGTGTAATCGGCATCGTTTCGGACATGTAGTTTACCGTGTGGCGATACCTTATACACAACATCCCAACCTTCGAGACGTTCGTCGGTTTGGCACGGGTATGAGAGATAATAAACATGCGTGGCCTGAGAAGCCACGATATAGTCATCGTCTCCTGGTAAGACGGTTGACTGTCGAATTTTGACTAGCCCAAGATTAGGAGTCCGTCTCACTGCTTCCAGGTCAAACCAATGGCATTTGAAAATGACAGGATTAAGAGGTTTGCAACCAGAAAACAAGATTTCGTATATTTGTTCAATTCTTCCATAATACTCGACGCCATCAAGGCCGGACGTAAAAACTCCGGTATTTGTGGTTCTTCTATTGGGACGATAAATCAATTGCATCTACCGTTCACTTATACAGTCTAATCGGTGAAGATAGGTCCAAATCCTACCCAAGGATGTGTAGACGAGGTTAATTTTCATGCTCTACTCCTATCCGAGATAGAATTTCGGCAGCACCGCCCTGCTGTTCTCCAAATACACGTCCTGAGAAGGAGATTGTGTATCCAGAGAACAACTGGGAGATGGTGCCGAAACTTTGTCTCGGATAGGAATATAGCATGAAAACTAACCCATCTACACATCCTCGGGCTGTCAAAAAAATGTGGACAATTCAAAACAGATACGGCTATACATATGCAAAGAACTGCATATTTTCAACCGTATCTCTTTCAAACGAGAGATGCCTAACTAGGTTTCGCATGACCTACAAATATAAATGGAAATAGAGAGCCTTTTATGCCTCACCTTGCTATCCTGCAAAGTGACGAGATGAGGACGATGCAACAGCCTCTCACTAAAAACAAAAGACCATAATAATGTCAATTTCGTAAATTTTGGCAGTACCTCCCCTACACGGTGATGTTTCCAACACCTGCAACAAACAATGGCATGATGGCTGACAAATATAATATATAATTCAAGCATTTCACATTGTTATCCACAATACTCAATGGTAAATGGCATCGACGTATATTTGAAGCATTGCACATTCTTAGTCACTTGCACATAGCATTTTCTAGTTCCAAATTGCACAAGTATTTTGAATCACTCAAATTCCACATTGCACAAGCATTTCGAATTACTCGAATTCCACATTGCACTAGCATTTCTACATTTCCACATTGCACACAACTAATTTCATATGACAAAAACAGGAAAAAAAGATTGAGAGAGAGACATGAACAGAGGGCGAGAAGGCCAGGCACCTGGACAGAGGGGGTCTGTACTGCGGGACACCGGACTCCGGCAACCGCGGCGGCGAGGAACGCCGGCGAGGGGCGGCGCCGGGTCGACTGGTGGAGGAGTCGGGGAGGGCGGACCCGAAGAGGAGCGGAGCCGGGGAGGAGTCAGGGACGGCCGTTGACGGCGCTGAGTGCCGGAGTGCGGCGGCACGCCGGGGCCGGGGGCGGGTCGTGGCAGGGGCGGGGGCCAGGCCGGTGCAGGGGGCGACGGGCGAGGCCGGAGCAGGTGGCGCGGTTCGGTAGCACGTGCAAGGTCCGGTGCCACGGGCGACGGCGGGGGAGGGCGTGGGTGCGGTGTGCGGCGGTGTGTGGAGCTCAATTTGGTTTTCGAAGGAAGGAGGAGGCAGCTGGGGCGCGGGCGCGACTAAGTCCTGGCCCCCCCTGCCGAGTGTCCAGATGTAGGACGCTCGGCAAAGCCCCACCCTTTGCCGAGTGTCCTGAATCTTGGCACTCGGCAGGGGGGGGGGGGGGGTGGGTCACAGGACTTAGCCAATTTTCAACCCGCGCCAGGGACCTTTACCGAGTGTAATAATTTTTCCGAGTGTTTTTTTTTACACTCGAAAAACATTTCGACCTTTGCCGAGTGCGCTTCCACATGGCACTCGGCAAAGGCTGCTGTTGCCGAGTGTATCCATCATACACTCGGCAAATATTAAACCTTGGCACCTTAAAAAAAAATTAAAAATGTCAAACAAGTTCAAAAAAAAAAACCAAACTTTGACATGACACGTTTTAGATGATCTATTGTCTATAAAAAAGGTGTGAACTCAAAATCATATTTGAAAAATCATTTCACCCTAAATCTTAATGACCTATTCTAAACTCTATGTCTCCTCTTCGGAAATTCTCCATTTTGTAAACATCCCCGTATGATATCGTGACATCCTGACAACATCCCCGTATGATATCGTGACATCCTGACAAATCTCAGAATTTTCCGACAATATTTGTATTTTATAGAATTTTAAAACAAATCGGTCACACGCTCGTAATCATATTTCATGAACAAAATTTGTGAAATTTCATTTCATTTCCTAGATACGGCGTCATGTTCAACTCAGTAACATGAATATCATTTTTTCATTACCTCAATTCCATTATTCGAGTTACTTGCAGTTCAATTTTGACTTATCACCAAAAAATACAATTAATGAAAATAAATTATTAAATTTAGCAAACGGATCGTGAAATGTACCAAATTTCAACATGAAGTACAATGAAGTGTATATGGGTCAGGAAAAAATTGTGGTTGGCAAAATGTGAAAAAAAAATAGTTTCCCGAGTGCCTAATAGTGACACTTGGCAAAACAATATGATTCGCCGAGTGTCACCAATGCGGGACACTCGGCAAAGCCCCCTCCGCCGTCAACACTAATGGCCACACGCATGCGCGGGGCACATGCGCCACCTTTGCCAAGTGTCGCCATGCTGGACACTCGGCAAAAGGCTTTTTTCCCAAGTGTATTTTTTTTGCTGTGTGTATGGTCGACGGGACACTCGGCAAAGGGCTTTTTTGCCGAGTGTCTATATTTTGCCGAGTGTCCTTCGCCTGACACTCGGCAAATTGACCCTTTGCCGAGTGCCCGAAATATTACACTCAGCAAAGGGGGGGACACTCGGAAAAAAAGTGATTTCTGGTAGTGTATAAGCCGGTTGATTGAGATACGGAAAGGTCCTGCCTATATATATGTAACCCGTGGTTCATTGTTTACGCTTTCATGGTATCCGATCCATCGCTCCTGCGACCGTCAAGCTTCCGCTCCAAACCCTAGCTGCCGGCCTCCCACGCCATCGCTAGGTTGTCTGGCCCGCACCCGCCGCCAGGCGCCACATCTATTTCAGTTCGATCGCCTCTCTCGCGAGCAGCGTGAAGAAGCTGAACGCCAACGCAAGGAAGAGGAGGAGCGCAAACACGCACGCAAGGAAGAGGAAGACGCTCGCGCGGAGCAGGACCGCGTGCTCGCCCTCACCAACGTCAGTGCGATTGCTGCCTCCCTCCATGCTCAAGCCGTCGCCATCCAAGACTTCTGCCATAGTAATCAGTATAACAAGTGGTGCGGCCTCTTTCTCAATACGTTGGGAAAGTACGCTCTTCGTCCTCATGTCGAGCATGACGGCGAGCCGCCGAACGAACCTGATTGGGAGCACATGGAGTGCACGGTGCGTTCCTGGCTGGACGACGTCATGGGGCCCGGTGCTCTGCCCGCCAAGTTTGGTTGGACATTGAAGACCAATTCCTTGGCAACAAGGAATCAAGAGCCCTCATCAGCGATGCTGAATTCAGGAATTTCACTCAAAAACACACCAAGGCCCACGTTCCTTTCTCCGAAGCCGACACGCACGCACCCTTTCCCAAAATCAATCCGCTCCTTCTCTACTAAAAATTCCGAAAGAGGTTCGTACGCTCGAGCTCGAGTCCACCTCCTGCACTTTCGCTTGAATACGGATTGAAATTCCGCTGTAATCTTCGATCTCGCCCAAGCGGCTTCTTCTTCAACAAACGTAAATTTCGCTGCCGCCGCCGCCGCCGCCATGTGCTAGGGCATAGCCTTCTGGCCATCACAATCCTCGCAACAAATCTTCCTCATATACGGCAAGCATGACGACAAACGAGGGATCGGGGCCTGGCGAGATGCGCTGCTTCTCACCGTTGTGACTTGTGACGGCGGTGTTCAACGCGTCGCCATGCGTGACGACGCAATTGACGATCTTGATCCCAGTCAGGTAGTCATACTTTTTCTTTACTTTAGAGAATCACCATCCATCTCTTTTACCAGCGAGAGGAGCTCCTCCACAGATTTCTTGATGCCCACCTCCACCTGCTACATGCGACAATCGACAAGAGATCATGTTGACAATGTGGCCGCTGTCCATGGGATCTACAGCATGTACTAAGAACGACATCGATAGCTTCACGTTAGAACAGCGGTCGTTCCAGCCCAAGGCGAGCAGCAGGTCGTCCATACATGGTGGCAGCGATCATGCCGAGATCCTGCTGAATATACTGGTTCTCGTACGAAGGAAAGACTAAAATGAGCAATAAGCACTATGGGAAAATGGCAATTTGCTGGGTGCCCAGGGCTTTGCCGAGAGCTTTTCCTCAGGCACTCGGCAAAAAATAAGCTCGGCTTTTTTTTTTTGCCGAGAGCCAACTACGAGGCACTCGGCAAAATTCAAACCCTCGGCAAAATTCGATGGTCGTCCCAAATTCGTGATGGCGTCAGGAGATGTGGGCCCAGGTGTCAATTTTGCCGAGTGCCTCAGCTGGGCACTCGGCAAACTTTTTAACTTTGCCGAGTGTCTCAGCTGGGCACTCGGCACAGACCACACTAGGCAAAATATTTCAACTTTTGCCGAGAGTTCTTCTATATTGCACCCGGCAAATAAATTTTCAGTCAATTTTTTCATGCATTAAATTAGTTCAAATCAAAAAGTTTTAAACTACAAAGTTGTATAACATCTCTAGATCTACACTTTCTATTTTAGTCATTTCATCTTTTGACAAAGCGACGGTAAAGTTGTTCACAAACTCTACAACTCCCGTATAGTTTCTAGAAACACAAAGAGGTATGTTTAAAATTTGTGAACAATGATGCTACCAATATGTCGGATAAAAAAAAGACCAAAATAAAGTTGTAGATCTTCGTAAGTTACACAACTTTGCTGTTGAACAATTTTTAATTTGAATAAATTATGTAAATGAAAAGTATGTTTGAATTTCTCAAATTTGAAAATTTGAAATTTTCAAACGATCTCGGGCAGAGAAATAGTAAAAATAAAAGTTGTAGCTCTTGATAAGTTATAAAACTTTGTAGTTGACAACCTTTTGATTTGAATTCAAATTGTCAATGAAAACACATTTCAATTTCTTAAATTTGAAAATTAGAATTTTGAAACCGATATCGGATGGAGAAATTGTAAAAAGAAAAGTGTTAGATATCGAAAAGTTTTGCAACTTTGTAGTTGAACACTTTTTAATTTGAAATCAAAATGTCAACAAAAACTACGTCGGAAACGAAACAAAAAAAAAATCTTTGCCGAGTGCCAGATCACGGGCACTCGGCAAAGTAGTGGATCGGGCACTTAGCGCGTGGCGGTCTCTTCTTCCTCCTTTTTCCCTCATTTGTACCCTTCTCTCACCCGCCACCACCACCGCGCCACCGCCACTTGCCCCCGCCTCCTCGCCGCCGCCGCCGCGCCCCCGTCGTCGATCTTGGACGCCGCCACCGCGCCCCCGCCTCCATGCCCCTGCCATCTACCTCAGGCCTGCCCAGGAAGGCGCCCAAGGTGAGCTGTCTTCCCCTTTTTGAAATTGAAATTGATGTCCAATTTGAAATGCAAATGAAACTGAAATTTGAAGATTGTTAAGAAATGAAATTGAAATTGATGTCCAATTTGAAATGCAAATGAAACTGAAATTTGAAGATTGTTAAGAAATGAAATTGAAATTGGATGTTAGATGTTAGCTATGGAATGCAATTGAAGGTTCGAGGCTATTGAAAATGAAATTGGACCAAGTGATGTGGTTGTTTGAATTTGACCAAGCGGTTGTTTCAAGCAACGTTATGTGATAGACCTAAGCTAAACATGGCACCTCCTAAATCCGGCAAGACATGGAGAAAGCCTAAGGCCGACTTTGTCCTCACGAGGCCCCAAAGGAAGGAAGTACTAGAATGGTTCAAAACATTAATGTTCCCTGATGGGTTTGCAGCCAATTAGAGTAGAGGAGTGAACTTGACTGGTATGTGAATCATTAGGGCCAAGACTCATGACTACCACATCTGGCTTGAGCGGCTTCTTCTAGTGATGGTTCGAGGCTCTCTCCCTGATCATGTGTGGCTAGTGTTGGCAGAGTTGAGCTATTTCTTCCGTCAGCTTTGTGCTAAGGAGATATCTGAGACCGTGATTGCAGACATGGAAAAAATGGTGCCCATGCTGCTCTGTAAGTTAGAGAAGATCTTTCCACCCAGCTTGTTCACTCCGATGGTGCATATGATTTTGCAGCTCCCGTATGAGGCACGAATGGGGGGCCTACGCAGAACCGTTGGTGCTACCCAGTTGAGAGGTGTCAAAAGGTTCTTCGAACGAAATATAAAAATAAATGCAAAATTGAAGCTTATATTGCAGAGGCATTCGTTTTGGAAGAGATGTCAAACTTCACATCTAAATACTACTCTGACAACCTTCCGAGCGTGCATTATCCACCCTCTTGTTACAATGCTGTCGAAAATGAATCGACCCTCAGCCTTTTCCAAGGGCAACACAGAATTGGAAGTGAAGCGACCAACAAGAACTTGAAACATAAAGAGTGGCGCACTATCATGCTATATATGTTGACCAACCTCTCAGAAATGGAACCGTACTTCAAGGATTTTCACTTGCATTTCTGGGGTGTATCAAGGGAACCTACCCCATAGGAATATGATACCCTTCTTAGAAAGGGTGCGGGAGCTGGAGTGCCCGATTTCATTTCTTGGTTCAAACAAAAGGTATTTAGCATTTTCTTTGTATTACATTAGAAGTTGCTCGTACATGCGAAAAAAATAACTAACTGTCATGCTTGCTTGCAGGCCCAAACTGATGCGTCTATGAATCCCGAGCTGAGACAGGTTGCCAGTGGTTGTCGCTATAGGGTCAAGTCATTTTCAAGCTATGACGTTAATGGGTACCGCTTTCACACAACAAGCTACGAGCAAAGTCGGCCCAATCGAAGAACCACTAATAACGGGGTGTTTACGCTCGGGGATGATGGGGTGGAGTATTACGGAAGAGTTGAAGAAATATACGAACTCATGTTTGATGGTTACAAACCTCTTTCTCTTGTAACATTCAAATACGATTGGTTCGATCCTCAAGCAGTGAGAGGGACTCCTAATATTGGGCTAGTCGAAATTCGACAGTCCCCCGTCTACCCAGGAGACGATGTCTATATTGCGGCTCAACATGCCAAACAAGTTTATTATCTCTCATACCCGTGCCAAACCGACGACCGTCTCAAGGGTTGGGATGTTGTTCACAAGGTATCGCCACACGGTAAACTACCTGTCCCAAACAATGAAGATTACAATACAGAGCCAAACAAAGATGCCGGAGAGTTCTTTCAAGAAGATGGGCTAGAAGGGGGTTTTGTGATAGACTTAACCGAAGAGATCGGAATGGAAGTAGATAATGAAACGGTTGTTGACGACGACGATGCTGCAGATGAGGTTGAACATGTGAATTACTTGAAATTACTTGAACGATTACAATTAGGCATGGACGACGATGACGACATTCCTCCTTCGGTGCACTTGCAAGATGATATCGACATGCGTGATAGTGATGATGAGACATATGATCTAGATATTCCTAATGATGATGATTATTTCTAATACATGTATGGTGCATCTATTTAATATTTGCAATACTATGTTCTAATTCTGTTTTATTTATTTTGCATCTACTTACTATTTGCAATTCTATGTTACTTTCTAATTAAGTATTGATGGATTTAATCTTTTAATTGCAGGTGATTGATCAAAGATGGTGGGCAAGGGTATGGTGAGGTCGGTGATGTCGCTTTACAAAAGAGCGACTAGAAAGGGGTCCGATGGAGCTGAGGGGTCCGGGAGGGGTCGAGGGAAGGGTCGAGGTAGAGGTGGAGGCAGAGGTGGAGAAGGAGGTAGCAGGGTTCGAGGGAAGGCTGCGAGGAAGTCGTCGCCTGCACCTTCCGCTCACGACTCTAGTGAGGAGGAGGAGGAGGAGGAGGAGGAGGAGGAGGAGCAGCAGCAGCGGGTGGTGGAGTCGGAGGAGATACCTTCTGCTCACGGCTCTGAGGAGGAGGAGGAGGAGGAGGAGGCGGCGGCAGGGCCTCCCGCTGCCGAGGGCGTGCCGAGTGTCTTTTTGTGAGGTCCCACACAACTCCCGACTCGACCGATTCCTTTGGAGAAACTGCCGATGGTTCGACCCATACCGCCAAGGTACGTAACTTGAAAAAATTTCGCTAATTTCTCATTTCATATGTTCAAAATCACAATTGAAACTAATAATTTGTCCTCTTCACTTGGGCAGGAGTTGGGAGTTGATCGCTCTAGGTGATCACAAATGCCTTCCCAATGGCATCCTTGGTGTTTTGTGCAGGCAACACTTCCCTGACATGGTGCACTACGCCGACAACGAGGAGCTAGCCTACACGTGGGAGCACTACAAGAGCGCTGCTGATTTACCAGATGGCAGCAGGGTATTTACCCACAAGCCGGACCGGGTGACGACGGAGATGTGGGTAAGTCTTCCTTGCACTGCATTGGTCAATACATCGCATTCATTGGATATTATTGAAATAATGAAAGTATACATCACATCTTTATGCAGGATTTCATCAGATGCGAGCCAGGCATGGAGGACTTGGCGACTCGTGTGGCGAACAATGCATGTCGCAAACTCATTACGTACATGCATTATGTGTCGCGGCTCCAGGCCGTCATAACCTACTACGCTCAGGTCAAGGGTATGATGGTGAAAAAAGCTGAGGCACGAAACATTCAGCTGAGCCGAGCAGAATACCATCAGATAAACATGAATACTTAACTTTTTTTAGATTAAGTATGCTTAATTTGAACTTCTCATATTTATATACTTGATGACGTGTAGGTGCCTCCGTGGTGGTGCGCCACCCATTTCCAGGCCTGGGACTATATTGTGACAAGGTGGTGCGACCCCCAGTGGCATGAGACGCACAACGCTGCCCGGGAGCAGCATATGATGATGCCTGGGCCAGCACACCATCAAGGCAACCTTAGCCTTAGCCAACACGCACGAAGATGGGTACGCGAATTCATTTCTTCATTGTGATGCTCAATTCTGCATAATTGCTAATCATCTTTCTGTTTTCTTTATAGTCGACAGCACATGGTGGCCAGCCTTGCGGCCAGTTAAAGGCGTTTGCTTTGTCCCACAAGGGCAAGGCGACATCTGACCTTGACTACAACTCGTAGGACCCGCCCTTGGCGTACAGCAACGCCACTGTCCATAGTCGCATCAGTGAGTACACATCAGTGGCAAGGGAGGTCCATGGGCCAGAGTGGGACCCAAGCACCGAGGACCTTGATGGAGAGATCGTCATGAGGGTAGGTGGAGGCAAGAAGTATGTCCGGTACTGGATTGGTGACAGCACAGTCGACACGGCCTCTACTCCCACCCTCTTCTAGATCCGAGCAAGGAGCACGGACTCAGCCCCGCCCATACGCCCACGGCCGAGTGCTTCACAGATCTAGATTGAGCAAGTCCAGGTAAATTTTGTTTTATTCGTTGTTCATTAATTTTCACATATGTTTGCTTTGCATTGTAACATTGGAATGAAATATTGTACACCCAACTACAGGAGGAGATGGAGGCAAAGATCAAGGAAGAGCGGGAGAGGTATGAGCAGATGATGACGTAGCAAATGAGTGTGATGTTCCAGTACCTGCAAAGTACTGGGGTGCCGCCGCCGCCTCCTGGGCTATTCCCTGGACTACCTCCACTCGGTGTTCCTCCTCCTGTCGGCACTCCTACAGGCACTCCGGTGAGTCACCTGAGATACTTGTACTTTCATTTGTTACACATGCAATGCTTTCTTTTTGCAGAACCAATCCGCGGGATCCAACAATCCAATTTCCCCTCCAAAAGCTTGGTCGTGTCGTGGACCGGGCGTCAATGAACTTGTAGTTGTACTTCTATCTCATGAACCAACTAGCCCTAGCTTGCATTAGATGAACTTGTAGTTGTGGTTGTTGAGCACTTCTATTTCAACTATGTGGACACTTTCTATTTGAACTTTAGGTTGTTGTGATGTGTTTTATTGTTTGTGGAGATGTGGTTTAGTGTTTGTGGTGATTTATATGCCTGTGATGATGATGGTGATGATATATATGTGTCTCTGATGATGGTGATAATATATGTGTCGTTTCTTATGATTGTGGTCCAGGTTTTAGAAAATTTAAGTATTTTATTGCAACCCGGAACAATTATTTGCCGAGTGTCCCATCATTTGCCGAGTGCTAAACGCTGGCACTCGGCAAAGTGGCAATTATTTGCTGAGTGCCTGACGTCGGCACTCAGCAAACTGGACATTATTTGCCGAGTGCCTGACGTCGGCACTCGGCAAAGTGACCATTCTTTGCCGAGTGCCTGACGTCAGCGGCACTCGGCAAAACAGGCTGACGGCCGTTTTGGGCCGTCAGCCTACCTTTATTTTGCCAAGGGCCAACTAGGCACTCCGCAAAATCTAGGCCTTTGCCGAGCGCCTCTAGCACTCGGCAAATGAAGGGTCTCCCATAGTGAAGTTAGTACTTTGTTCCTCAATGCATGAAAGGATTAGCAATTAACACTTGTGTAATTTTCAAACATTTTAGGAGGGTCCAGGTGAGAAGAACTTCCTACGATTAGAAGCTTCGAGTTATCGAGTATTATTATGTATTGCTTGTACCAAATAGCTTATAGTTATATTTTGGGCTGCTAGATTTGCATATTTATATGACATATGTGGAATCTACAAGGGTACATGTTTCCATGGGCAGCTGGCATGTATTTTGTTCTTCTTCAGTTTGGTGTCAAACTACTAACTCTCCTCGCCCAAAAAAAAAAAAACAAAACAAAAAAAACAAAACCTAACTCCGTTTCTATTCTCGTTAGTGGGCAGAACTTCTTATCTTTAGTCTTTATTGGAACTTCTGTGGAATTTGTATCCAATTTCATCTTTTGAAAAAAAATTACATCCAATTTTTCTTCAAACATGAAACATGGGTTCATCTTATCTTCATTAATTTCTGGAGTATTCATCCTTTGAAGAGAAGTGGGTATCAGATGGAGATGCCGATTTGGAGTCTTCAAAAGGAAATTTTATGTTATCTTTACTCAGTCATATGCTTTGTAAATTTTCTTGCCCCGTTGCAACGCACGCAATTTGCTAGTTACATAAAAAAGCTCAATGTAATAACAAACAGCATATGAGTAACGTTTTGCAATGTATGAACAACATATGGCTTTGGTAGGAATTTTCATTATTGAGGAATTAGTTATTTTAGCATTTTAAAAATAAAAAATCAGGAAATCAAGTCTCACTTAAAACAAGATCATAACAGCCCTATTTATACCATATCATTTCTCACAACAACCTAGACTTGGATCAAGCACTTTGCAACCCACAAGTTTTAGGTTCTAGAAAAGTTTTATTAGCCAACAAAATCAAAATTTGGGAGAGTAGTAAGTTGTAACTAGGTGCAAGAGAGAAATAAAATGGAGCAACTATTCATCATCTCAACATAGGAGAAACTAAACCATTTTTACCGCTCATAGAAATAAAAAACTACAACTAAACTAGACTATTTTTGTTCTTTTTAGGTTTTATCAGTTTTTTGTTGTTTTCATTTTGTCTTTTTTTTTTTTTGGTATTTTCATAGGTGCATGCAAGAAGAAAGCTAGGATACATGATACATTCGCGGGTTGGTGTCTCTCCCAAGCTTGCTTCTTGCTCTCGGTCACTGAAGTGGGTGAAAATCCATGTGCTCGAAGAAGGCACTTAGATCGGTTTGGCCTCGCTGGACCGTGGAGTAGATGTTGTTGAGCTGAGCGGTGGCATTGTCCTGCCACGCATGTGTGTGGCCAATGTGCCCAGTGAGAGCAGTGTTGGTGTTGCTTAGCTGCACACCGAACCTCTCTTCTTGGCTAAGGTTGGAGAAACCTCGAGCTGAGAAAAGGAGCGTCTCCCCATTGATGGAGGCATCCCGCTCATGCTTGATGAACGGGAAAGGGAGGGCTGCACCCACACCCTTTGTGGCGCATACTTCCACTGTCCTTGGGGCTGCGTCCATTGTTCATGGTTCGCCTCGTGCCATGACGGACCGCCAGCCTCTTGAGGTTGCGGGGTCGTCCAACCGGAGGTGTGAGCCTCGGGAGTCCACTCTGCATGTGATACATAGGCCGGGGGCGTCATGTATGACTGTACGGGAGGCTGCAAATGCGGCATGTGGTGGCTGCACATGTGGTGTAGCCTGTTCCGTCGTCCTCACCTTGCTGCGAGTAGGCCTACCAGAAACACTCCTGCGAGAAGCCTCTATGGTCTTGAGAGGTATGGTCAGCTCTTGGCAATTATACAAATGAAGCTCCTGGTTACTCATTTGTTTAACCGACAAAGAAATAGGTCAAACTGCCATTTGGATCATGCTTAAGTATATGACCGTGTACAAGGTAATCCTCGTTTACAATAAAGCGGGGCTCGGGAATATATGAAGTTTCAGCAACATTAAGAGCCCTGACACAAGTAGCAATGTGAGTCACTAACGAGGTACAAGCAATAGGTCCAGCACATGAAATATATTCTAACCATTGTGACATCATTTATTTCAGAGGAGAGACTTTAGTCTTATATTATGAACCATGGCAAATAAAAGTCTCAACTCATCCTCTCTAATAGTTCTAAGATCAGCTCTATGAAAGTAAGTCATGGCCAACCATTTATGCAACAAACGCAAGGTAGAATTATGAATATCATTGGTCTTAGGTTTGTGGCAAACAGACAACCCCGTGATCTCATTCCAAAAGGTAAGCTTGTCAAAACCAGGGGTAGAAATCTCTACATGAACTAAAGTCGAGATGCAAGCTCAGTTCTGTCCAAGGCAAGTAATATTCTAATCCAAACAGCCTAAAAGAAATACCATCATTTGCTATGTATAGCGTGCATAATGTCACAGCCCAAAATTTGAATACTTAAATTTAGGCATGTTCGAAGCCCTCTGGTCACATCTTCAATTTTGGAGGCAATTGAGTTTAACTTTAAGATGAGTAAGTAATTAATGGTTAAACAAAGTTAAGAAAAGAACTTCAATAAATCTCAAGCCATGTTCAGAAATGAAATAATTTCTTTCAATGCTATACAATGAAATAGATTTTGGAGATGCTTTGGAGCACAAAATTTAATTTCTGGACCATTTATAAGTTTGTTTCTAAATTCAAATCATATCACCAAATGAAGGTCAATACGGGCCTATCTAAAGAAACTCACAAATTATAAACACAAGTGTACCAAGTTAAAACTTTCAGAAAAGACTATACCAGTTAATATAAGTTTATAGAATTTTCCAAGACATAATCAAGTCTTTTAGTGCCCTTAAAAATTCAGAGAAGTTTGGTTTCGTGCTGTATTGACAAATTTTAAATTCAAAATCTGTAGCAGATATTAACTATGACCCAAAATAAAAGTTATTACCTGTCGTCTGTTCCATCATCATGCAAATTATCATAATTTGAGGAGGCCTGGAAGTATCAGATTTAATCGATGAACAGAGGACGAAAAGAAATTCTGAAAATATCTGGACCTACCTGCCATCCTGACTGGGCTACAGGGGCGGCTCCTCCAGATCGAGGACAATGGCGGGGCGCTGCTCTCTCCCTCCTGGCCTCAATCCCATCCAGGTTCATGGTGGAAGTCCAACCTTATCCTCTCCCGAGCTGCCCTCAGCCTTTTCTCCTCCTCCCCATTTTCTGTCCAGCCAGCAGAGTAGCAGCCGCAGGGAAAGCAAGAGAAAGGCCATGGCTAGTTCCTAGCTGCTACCTACCGTCCAGATCTGTAGAAAGCGCTGCCGGAACGTCCACTGATTCTATGCATCGGTTCTTCTGTTCCCCACCATGCGCAAGATTGGTGGCCGTCTTCTCCAGCTCCGGCAGCAAACAGTGCATCAACTGGAGTTGATTTCTCTCCTGTCGGTGAGCCCTATTTTGGAATCTTTAGTCATCTGCAGCTTGATGCCCCACTGTTGAAGCTTTGGCGTCCGGTGGTCGTGTTCCATCCGTGAAGTTCCTCCCCGTGGATCCACCGCTGCAGCCTGCAGAGCTCCCCAATGTTGTGTTTTTCTGTGGCGAGCTGCCTCTGTGATGCTCCGTTAACCAAGCTTCTACATGAAAGAAACTTCATAACCTCTGGTGCGGCTCCCCGCCTCCTCCTTTTCCTGTCTAGCAACTCTGCCACGCGTGCGCCATGCAGAGAGAGAGAGCAGCAGCAGAAAGCTAGTTAACCCAGCACAAGTTATAACTAACTCATTTCAGATCTTGTAAAACTCATAAGAAAATAGTTACTGCTCCTAAAAATGAAAACTCACTTCCATTAGCTTTGTCTTGATGTTCTCTGCTTGTTAAAAATATATGTGCAATATGGATTGCATCTGTATAGCATGTATAAAATCATTTGCTTAAACTCTGTTCAATGCATATTTAATTGTTTCCATGCTGGAAATTTATGGAATGTTTCTGATTGGTTCCTTACTGTCTGTACAAATGAATCAAATATAAGTTCATCTATTTTTTAAAAAAAAATGAAATAAATATAAGTCCATCCACTACTGGAATCCTCCCGTTCCCCTAGGTTTTTTTTTTAAGAATCCTAGGGAAAAATAATTTCCCTAGAGTCTTTTAAAATCGTAGGTAGAGAGGGCCGTTCCCTACCATTCTACCAGGTTTCCTAGGAAAAGAGGTACGTTCCCTACAGTTCTACCAGCTTTCCCAGGGAAATCAAAGACGCGGTGTAGCATTTCAAACCTCTCTCTCATCCCCATCCACTCTCTCTCACCACACAAGCCACTCATTTGCATCGTCCTCCGTCTCAAACAGTTTTTTTATTTAAATAATTGTATTTTAATGGATAATTGTGAAACTGGGGTCCATTTTAAAAAAATTACAGATATAATAGCCTGTAGGTCACAAGATGACCGACAGGCGTCGCGTGGGATAGACTAATCGGTCATCCAATAACCGATAGGTCCTATCGGTCATCCAAGGCCCATAGAAGGGCTTGTCGGTCATCGGATGACCGACAGGCCTGTCCGACACCCATTTCGGAATTTTGAGCCCCGACTAGTATATTTCATGTACATAGTGACTGGTGACTTTTTTTCTTTAACTATTTCCCATTCTGTACCGCGAGAGATAATATTTGTGGCTCGCTCGGTGACTTTTTTCTTTAACTATTTCACGGTTCGCCAATCCCCCCTTGAAATGCCCTGGAAGATGAGGAAATAAACTAGCATGACATAGCATAAAAGGTACCGTACATCATCATAATGAAACACAGATACTACTAAAGTACTATACATGAAGTCCAACATACGTGGCCATCATCTCTAACTTATCCTCCACGCCTACGCTTGCTGGGCTCAGCTTGGGCCCTCTTACCCCGGACCTTCCTGGCTCGACAACATTGATTGGTGGAGTAAGTCAACTGGTCCGGTGCATGCCTCATCCTGGGAGCGTCGAGTGGCATTGAAGGAAGCTGCTACGTGAGCTGCGTCGGTGAAGGAGCCCCTGCTGAGAGGAACCCTGCACATCAGGATGTGGTGAAGACCAATCCTGCACTAAACTCCCAGAAGCAGATGGCATGGAATACTGAGGCGCCTCGAACTGTGAGGGGCGGACCTGTAATATCAAATTCAGATATAAAGAACAAAATGTTTCATACACAAAAATGACATGTTATCGTACGTGTGGTCCGCCCAGGAGTAGGTATGAAAGGCGGTGGTTGAGGCAGACCAGACGATGACTGCCTGCCATGGAAATGAGACGAACTAGGTCCACTGTCTGGTGTATAGAGAGGAGGAGACCTCTGTCGTCCCCTCGGCTGCGTACTCGTACAGGAAGTGCACCCGAGAGCATCCCTGCATCGGCGCGCAAGTCGGAGTAGGGCTGCTCCTACATCACATGCCTGGACCCTGTGGAGGGTTAGCATAGCATCAAGAGCCCATCGCCTCTAGCTCGGCAGCCACTTCGTCGCACACATCAGTCTACAAAAATGATAACACAACATTAAGTAACCGAAAAAGTCTAGTTGCTATATTAACATTAAGTAACATTATTTTAGTCACTAAGTAGCTGCCGTACGATGTTATTATTCGTAGTATTCATGCCGTATTATTTTAATTAGACTAGCTGCAACTCAAATTATTAGATGACCGTGCTTGTCTTTTTTTTTTTTTTGCCCTACACCTATAGCGACTCAAATTCTGGCCTACACCTATAACAATCTGAGAAGCACTTGACCCTTCGCCCACCCCTCATGTGCTTAATTTTGTCCTACGGTTCAGTTGGAAGAGAATCTAACCCCTTTGGCTCCTGCTCACGTACCATAGGAGGTTTTTTTTAACCTCATCCATGTGGTTGCTGGTGAGCTTCTCCAGCTCGCCCCATAATATGTCAAATTTTCTCCTCTGATTCTGTTTGCATAGCTTCTTGAACATATCCATCAGACGCTTGCTCTTAAACTGCATGTAGAAGTTTGCCCCAGATGCCTCATGCACCATCGACTATGCAGGTCAGGCCAAAATTTCTGATCATTATAATATGTCTGCAAGGTATCAATTGCTGATAATAACCCTACATGACGATCATGTAAGATGCAAACATTGGATCTCTGCATAACAACAGCTCGCTTCACCCACCTCAAAAAACCACAACCAACTTTCTGTATTTTCATGCTCCACAAATGAAAAAGCAATTGGCACAATCTGATTCTCCCCCATCCAGTAAAAAAGGTACCATCCACAGCAAGCAAAGGTCGACAATGCTAGAATGCTTCTATCATACAACCAAATGACCAGAAAGCATGTCGTAAGACCCTATTCCCATTTGTATTTACAAACTCGTCAATTGCAACAACAACTCCTATATTCCTAGCCTGCATAAGATCAAGCAGGCCAGGAAGGTTGTGGGACGAGTCCTCATATGTCCCGAACCTTCTTTCCAACGCCTTTTGTTTTGCTCCCCATGCCATATCATAGCTAGTCTCATAACCATATCGATTCTCTATGGCATGCATTATAGCAAATGAAGACATACCAGTCTTCTGCACAATTTCATGATACATGTATTCAGCTATAAATTGTGTACTCATGTTCTTATGTTTCAAAAGAGTCCTACCCAATGAGCATGAATGTCCTACCACGATAGATGCTACAAATGGCATCTCATCCTTGGGTAGGCATCTGTGAACCATCCATGTGCAACTCGGAGCCGTGCACTTCACGTCATACGTCTTAGGGTTTGAAATGACCACTCTGAACTCCTTCTCTGAGAACACCCATTGCTTCACCGCATGCTGTAAAGCCACCATGTTAGGAAACATTTGCCCTTGGCGAACCTCTATAGCGTCGTATACCCAACATGAATTGTGGCCGTCATCAACTGCCAAGTTTTCCATATTGATCCAGTCCTGTGGCTCTTCATATCCTGGTCCCCAGCCCTGGCCAGCCATTCTATTTCATCCACAATTGCCTCGTTGTCCTCCCCTGAATCTGCTTCTACCGTGCCAATATTTATTAGCGGTCTATCATAAGTCGTTGTATCAACCACAGGATTTGCTATAACATGACTTGGCTCGGCATCAACATATTGCTCTGCACGAACATTGTTCCCAACGACATCATCCTGCTCCGTTGTCACAACATTTTCATCAACCTCCTCCTCTAGACATGTCCTTGTCGGTGTACATTGCACTAGCAATAAGTGAGCAAAATTCCGTTGCAATCCCATGATCACAAATTGCTTCCAATGTTTAGTGCTTCTCATCTCTACAAGTGCCTATTTCCATGTGCCTCCATACTTTTTAGGGACAATAGCTCTCACTATAAACCGATACTCTAAAGGATCGACATTTAGCAGACTATGTAACCAGCCATACACTTTGACTCGCTGCATCTCTACCGGATCATTCAAAGCACTATCCACATACTGGAAATTACTCAAATCTACCCCATAATCACGATGCTCAATTTGACCTTCACTGTGAAAAACCCAGAAACTCACTACACCGGACATCCTGCTCAATAATAAATTAATTACTACCGGTATCATATATTTTACATCATTAAATTAATTTATCCATATACATAACTATTATTATATGTATTAACAAATTTTAATGCATCAATATTTGTTCAAAGTTTTAATTAAACATATCACACATAAAATGACCATTGTCCATACAATGTGACATTGTATTAACACCACCTAATAATACTATTACTATTCTAACTAAACCCCGAATCCGACTATATTACTACCTAAACCCTAATATTCGGCGATGGATGCCCGATAGGCTCTTGTCTAGCGCTGGATGACCGACAGGCCGACGTGGAAACCTATCGGCCACGGAACGCCCGATTATTAGTGCTGTGCGCTCCCCCAATGTCCTACCACTACGGGAAACCTCATCTTTGCCGAGTGCCCGAAACACTCGGTAAAAGCCAAAATACACTCGGCAAAAAGTTTGCCGAGTGTAACACTCGGCAAAGAGCACACGGCAAACAGCTCTCGGCAAACAGCTCTTTGCCGAGTGTCTTTTGTCGAACACACGGCAAATAGTTTGCCGTGTACCAAAATTAACACTCGGCAAACTATTTTGGAAATAATAAAAAAAAACACCCGCCGCCGCAGCGGCCACTACCACGCCGCTCGCCCGTCGCCGCCGCCACGCCTCCCAGTCTAGACCGCCGCGCTACGGGACAGGAAGACGAGCTGCCGCGCGACGAGGGAGATGAGCTGCCGTGCCTTGTCGCGGTGGAGCGAGCCATACGTGTCGAGCACCGGTGCGGCGCGCCGA
Organism: Eragrostis curvula; assembly: GCA_007726485.1. NCBI lineage: Eukaryota > Viridiplantae > Streptophyta > Magnoliopsida > Poales > Poaceae > Eragrostis > Eragrostis curvula. Next base: position 3,874,852 of record RWGY01000034.1, on the reverse strand, counting down.
AAGCTCCCCGTGCACATCTTGAGGCTGCGTGGCCTGGACCGCCGCCGGCCTGTCCGCGTCGGAGGTGCGCGAGCTGTTGTCGCGCGTGAACAGCGACACCAGCGGCGCGTCGTCCACCCGGAACTTTATCAAGAACCGGTTGGTGGTGGTCGTCTTCGCCGCCGCCGGGCCGCCGCCGTTGCCCTCCGCAGGGACGGCGACCGCCCCTTTCGGCTTCCGCAGCTTCAGCATCAGCACACGGAACTTGGTCGCCGGGCGGAGAAGCGACGCCGGAGGCGGCGCGACCTCCTCCGCGCCGTCCTTCTCCTCCTTCTCCATCTCCTTGCTGTCGCCGGACTCCTCGCCGGTCGCCGCCACCGCGTCCACGGCCACCACCTCCGCCCCGCCGCCAGACGCGACGACGTCGTCGCCGGCGGCGACGGCGAAGTTGAACTCGACCCGCTCCTCCTCGGCGTCCGACGCGGCGCTCTCGTCGCCCGGAACCGCGAACTCTACGCCGTGAAGCTCGTCGGCCTGAGGGCCTCCATCGCCGCTGCCTCGAGCCAGCCTCGGGGTCGCCACCGTCGTTGCCCCTTGCCGGCCTAGGGGCCTCCGTCGCCGCTGCCCCTTGCCGGCCTGGGAGCCTCCGTCGCCACTGCCCTTGCCGGCCTGGGGGCCTCCTCCATCGCTGCCTGGGAGAGGGAGAGGGAGAGGGAGAGAGAGAGAGAGAGAGAGAGAGAGAGATGCGAAGGAGAGAGAGAGGTGGAGGTGGAAGAAGGAGCCGGTGGAGTTGATTTGGGGAGGGATTCGGGTGAATATATTTCGACCAATAGGAAGTAAGGATTTGGAAGCAATGGATCGATGACGTGGCACTTGTGTTTTCTTGATTTCATTGTGCGTTTATTTTGAGGTACTAGACAATTTCAAATTAAAAAGCTATCAACTACAAAGTTTTAGATTTCGCCGTGTTCTACAAATTTCATTTTGGTAATTTCTCCATCCGAAGTCGTTTACAAAATTTAAATTTCAAATTTAAGAAATTCAATTAGTTTTCGTTGACAAGATGATTTTAAATAAAAACGTCATCAAATACAAACTTTCATAACTTATTGTGAATCATAACTCTCATTTGGATGTTCCTCCATAAGAGGTTATTTGAAATAAAAAATTCAAATTTCAAATTTGAAAAACTTCAAATATACTTTTTCTTAGAAAAATTAATTTAAATAAAAAATATTGAACTACAACGTTGTATAACATCCGAAGATACACAACTTTTATTTTGGTCATTTGTTCATCTGACATAGTGGTAGTAAAAATTTCACAAATCTTATATACTTGTCTTATAGTTTCATGAACTTATATGATAGATGTAGATTTTGTGAACAACTTTGCTATCACTTTGTTGAACTAAGAAATGGTCCAAATAAAAGTTGTATATCTTTGCAAGTTAAACAACTTTGTAGTTCAACACTTTTTAATTTGAATTTGTTTAGAGCTTCAAAATATTGTTTGAATTTTTCTTTGCCGAGAGCCATAAATAATACACTCGGCAAACACCATCTTCGCCGAGTGCCAGAAAAAACACTCCGCAAAGATGGGCCTTTACCGAGTAATTTTTTGGGGCACTCGGCAAAGATGGGTCTTTGCCGAGTGTTTTTTTTTTGCACTCGGCAAACTTGGTGTTTGCCGAGTGTATTTATTTTGCCGACGGTTTTTTATTAGACACTCGGCAAAGAAGTTGTTTGCCGAGTGTCCGAAGGAATACACTCGGCAAAGTCTCCAACACTCGGCAAATATCAGCTTTCCCGTAGTGTACCTGGCAACCTGCCAACATCCAATCGGGCATCGTGTGAACGATTAGTGCCTGTCGGTTATCAGGCTACTATATCTGCAATTTTTGAAAATGAACCTCAGTTTCGCAATTATGCATTGAAATAAAATTATTTAAATAAAAAAACTCTCAAGCACACGCACACACCACCTCGCTTCCTCTCTTTCCTTCTTTGGTTAGGCTGAATCTGAGCTTTTCTTTGGTGCAGCAAGTTCATCTTCTCAGCCATGCAGCTTGATGGAGCCAGCCTTCAGGGAGACGGCCCTCGCCAACTAGGAGCTGCACCAGGCTCAGATCCAATCGCCGGCCGTCCTCATGTTGATGAGGTGAGAAATTGTTTTGCGATTTCATCACCCTTTTGACATTTCGGTTGTGTAATACGAGTATAATGCTTTGCTCTATTCTCTAATCTGATAAGCTGCAATGGCGGAGCATCCTGGAAGCCATGGTGCCGGGAGGCATCCGCGTCTGCACGAGGTGGCTGTTGGAGTGAGCCGGCGAGGCAGCATCGGCGGCGGCTCCGTCAGCAATGGCGAATGACGGGCGGCGGCGGCTCCAGCTCCGACAGCATTGTGGCGATGGCGGCTCTAGCTCCGACAGCGAAGGGCGACGGCTTCGGCAGCGTTGCGGCGACGGCTTCGGCCGTGTTGAGACGGTGAGCGGTTTCGGTTTTGGTCGGCTCGACTGCGCTCGGCTGGTCGAGGACCTTTTTATATTTTTTTATTTACCTGCACACTTTTCCTAGCGCCTGGATTTCGTAGGGAAAGGTAGAGTTTCCCAATGGTATTGGTCAGAAACCGTAGGGCACCATTTCCGTCCGGAGCTCTTTTACGGTAGACCCAAATGAATGCACATCGTTTATTTCATTCATCGGATGGTTCAGATATTAATCATGATACCCTTTCGTTCCACTGGTATTATAAGTATCATGGTCAGGTATCATGGACATTATAGTCATTATAGAAAAACAATGAATGGCGAACTTGTAAAATATTTGTCATGAGCAATCACTCGTTGTCACCCAACCTAATCATCTCATCCCGTGGACTCTTTGTGTGGCCATGGCGAGCGAGTGGTCGCGCTCAGCCAGGCGGCGGCGAGGTCCGTGACGGCAAATGATGCGGGCGCAGATCGATATGTAACAGAGAGATGCGTCATGGGTGGCGTTCCTATTCTTACGCTCGCTCCCGAGGAAGGAGAAGACTGAAGAAACACACGCGAGGTGGCCGGGCAGCGGGTTCAGTGGATAAGCACATGACATGTGCATCGATTTACATTTACAGCTTCACCACACAATGATTAAACAAATCAAGATCTTTCTTCTAGCGCCAAGGAACAGATTATGATTTTAACGGGAAACGCTAATGACTCGAATACACGTTAATGGAGCCCGCTCGATGAGGATCCGATCAGGAGCAGCGGCCTGACGGTGGGCGTCGCAGCAGGCAACAATTCACACACGGCAAGGAGAGAGAACGTGGCCTGGACAAAGGATGTCGTCGTCGAGGAACCGAATTGCAGGGGATTGCAGGGAGATGAAAGAACAATAGCGCAAAAGAGGATCAAACATCGTCGGGTGACAGTGCTGGCGTGGATGGGGACAACGTTGGATGGCGGCGCCGGTCCTTCGTACTGCGTCGACTGCCGGCGGCGCCGTAATCTGAAACGATTCGCGTTTGTTGGACCTTATTTATCCCTTACGGTAAAAAAAAATACAATCTAATTACAAACTTGCCCATTTAAATGAACGGTTAGATTGTAATCATGATACTTTTTATCTTTCGGTATCATGGTCTATTGTAAAAGCCCTCGTCCGTCAAACCAGCCCCTCGGACTCTTTTCTTAGGAAATTTCGTAGGGAAACCGTTTCCCTATGGATTTTGGGGTCTTTCCTTAGGATTTCGGTTCCAGAAAAACAGGGAATTCTAGTAGTGATTTAGCATTTTTTTCCTCAAATGCACCAAATATAAGCCTGCTCCAATGCGCCTTTTATTTATTTATCCATGTTTGAACATGTGTTCAAAAAGATTAAGCAATAAGCGTCTGGCAGCCCAATCAGCGCGTGGGAACATGTCATACGTAGGAAGAACTTGTAGACACACTAGCTACTTCTGAAAACGATAACATATTAAGGCTGAAATGAAAACATAACGTGAACTGTCCAAATCTGAGAAACGGAATAGAGACAAATTGGTATCTGGTTACTGATATTTTTTATCAACTGACAACCATAAGTCCAGTTCCGAGGATTGAACAAAGTTTGACTTGCGATCATTGCAATCTGTCTACCATAACAAGAACATCATTACGTTTGGATCTCAAGCACTCGCCAACTACCACACGTTGTGCACATCAGGTGTGTGGGAACGACTGATTTGCCGGAGTAGCCAGCAGCCAGTGGTGAGGAAGAGGCAGGATAGTATCCGAATGAAGCACTGATATATATACGTTCGATAGATATTACACAACTGACAACCATAAGTCCAGCTCTGAGCATGGAACAAAATTTGACTAGCGATCAATTTCAACATTATGTTTGGATCTTAACTACTGATATATCTGCAATTTTAGAGGAATTAGACATTGAAGCTGGAACAGACCTTTGGTCTTACATCTGGGGCAATGTTACTTATTCTACTTCCAAAGCATATAAAGTTATGAAAGGGCATGTGCATATAGATCAATCTTTCAAACGGTTGTGGAAATCCTCATGCCAACCTAAACACCAGGTTTTCTTCTGGTTGCTACTAAAAGACAGACTGAATACCAGAGGTATGCTTAGAAGGCGAAATATGGTCTTGGACTCCTAGGTCTGTGAACTCTGTATTTTGCAGAGAGAAGAAACTTTGCTCCACCTTTTCATCACATGTAACTTTACCAAGGCTTGGTGGGCTTGAATTGGTTTGACTCTGCCGATCCATCTTCAGATGTTACCTGTAGTCAAAGTTTCAAAGAGAAAGCTGAATGTGCCATTTTATATGGACATTGTTATACTCATGTGTTGGAGTATTTGGATCACCAGGAATGATTGGTTGTTTAGTAATATTGATCCTACAGTTCAGAGATGCAGAGATAAATTCTTCAGTGAGCTCAGGATGCATGGTGCTACATAGAGCTAAACAGGGGCACACTGAACAACTAGAACAATGGATCCAATATAATATTTGATAGTTCCTTTTTCTTTTCTTTCTTTATTTTCTTTCGTCTGTTTACATGTACTGAACCTTTTATTTATTCAATTTATTAACCTATAGGGGCTTGCCCCTCCAGTTACTTCAAAAAATAAAACTATGACATGCTGGGGATACCTTTTTTAATCAAACCGGCACAAGATAGTGCCAATTTCATTAATTAAAGAAGTAATAAATATAAGTAAGTAGTCCTAGAAGCTATATACAGGTAAATAAAAAACAAATACATAACAGCAACCGTAACAACCCTAGTGTTATGACCGTACCCAACAGACTAACACAATCGCTCAAACGTTTGACGATGACGTGCGAGTCCCTATGGCCGCCGAAGACTCCTCCCACCAGCGCCTTCTCTTCAGAGGTAGTCGCCCACACCGGCCGTGGCATTGCGATCCGGCCATATCTTCTCTGTGGCCGAGGTCTAGGCGATGGCGTGAGCGTGGCAATGGATCGAGCTGGGGGGGCGTGGCGAAGAGGGCCGCCGAGCCGTCGAAGCACTGGTTGGTGGTGGCTGCGGGGAAACCCTAGGTTGTCCCCCGCATCGCCGTCGCCATTACAACTCCAACACTTGAGGAGCCTGGGCCGTATTAATCGTACATTAAATGAGTAAGAGGATCTCAAGTGCTGCCAAGAAGAGTGTCGATGGATGACTGTTAGGAAGAGAAAAAGCCAACAAGATCGGTGTTGTTTTGGGAAGGAATGATTGTTAGTTGAACATGCTAGAGTAGCCAGCAGCTAGTGGCGAGGAAGAGGTAGGATGGTATCCAAATAACTACGTAAGAGAATGTCATAGGTGACAGGCTAAGATCCTTATAGGTGGCGGCCTCACATGTCGGCTGTCGCCTTTTTAAAGTAATAGGTGACAGGCCTCTCATGTTCTCCATCACATTTTATGGGTAGTTGGTGACGGGCTTTTTATGTTGCCCGTCACGTATTCCTAATTAAAAAACAAAAGAAAAAGAAAATGGAATTATCTCTACTCCTTATTATTTCTCTTCTGAGTTCAAGTTTGCCCGGCGTAAAGTGGGTCCGCTCGCACGTCCGCACAACTGTGCGTCCGTTCGTGGCTCTCGCTGTTGAGTTCGACTCCTTCACGATCTCTCTCGCAAAACCACCCCGCCGCCGTACTGCATGCCCACAAAATTATCTGTAGCCCGGCACGATCTTTACGAACTCCTTGCGCCGGTACCCCATGCCTTGACCAGGGACAGGAACTGGGACGCTTCCGCCGGGCCGGGCCGCGTCGCCAAACAGGCCCGCTCGTGGTGACGGGCAGCTCGGCGATGCAGCGGCCCGGCTCGGCGGCAGTGGCTTCGGTGGCTTCCCTGCGCCCCCTGGACTACGTTGGCGAGACGCTCAGAAGCGCCGGCGCTTCCGCGATGCATGCATGGCAATCGCCGTGGCAACGGTGCGGCGGTCTAGGCGGCGCCTGTGGCGGGGGAGCGTATGTGGTGGGCGCTGAGATGATGATGCCGGCGGTGTTCAGGATTTGCTGAGACGTTGTTACCGTGACATCACATTAGGTGTTGAGGATTTGCTCGCGAATGCCACCACCGAGAAGAACGGCAATGACGCAGAGGAACCAGCGGCGCACTGTGCTGCGATCTTCACGCCGCGGCACGCATCGATCGAATAGGTGATGATTCTAGCTACGTGCATACAGAACGCGGTCTTCCCTTCATACTTATTTGATTTATTTATTCATTCTTTCTTACCCAGATCGAAACATGGAGCGTTCACTATGCCAAAAATGCAGATACAAGACACTTCATCACAGACGCAAAATCAAAACGCGTCACTTGTGTTATATTACAGACCCGGGTCAATGAAACACGTCTGTACTCTGCTTATGTAGCTCAGGTTAAGAGACGCGTCACGCACAAAACGCGTCTCATACTACATGGGCTTTCAACGAGAGACGCGTTTTGTTAGATCCGCGTCACAAGCCAGTGTTCCCGGACCCGAAATTTTCATCAACTCCCGTTCAATATGCATGCGTCCGCTGCACGCTGCACAGCCCCCGGCCCCCCGGCCCTCCTCCCAAAGTCTTTTTCAGTTTTCCTCTCTCCTCTCCGCATCTCCTATCCCCTCCCAGATCCGGCGGCATCAACGACTCTAGCCCCGGCGGCTGTGAGATCTCGGCGGCTGGAGGGAGGCGAGCTGCCTCCAGTTCCGGCGTGCTGCCCCCGGCGCTATCCCTAGATGAAGACATGCTGCGGCGGCAGTCGCCGCGGAGGCGCGAGTGCCCAACTTCGTGCGCCTCCACCCGCTGCAGGTCATGCGCCACTCCTCTGCTTGATTCCCCTCTCCTTCGCGGTTCCCCGGCCTCCGCTGCCAGCGACGAGTGAGTGGCCGTTGCTGCCTTGCTGGATCTGCCGCTCCTTCCTGGCGCAGATCCGAGGTGTGTCGGATCCGGGAGTCTGGGCCAAGCTCCGCGGTCGTCTGAGAGGCGGGCGGCAGGCGGCAGGCGAGCGGCTTGTTGGGCTGGTGGATCTGGTGGGTGATCTGGCCCCAGGGCGAGCGGCCGGGCATCGGCATCCCGAGTTCGCCTTTGATGGAGAGGGCCGGTAGGTGGGCGAGCTCTGCGTTCATCAGGTGTGTATTTTGATTTGTTGGATCTTGCCCTGCGTGATTGAGGAGAGAAGGTATAGGAAATAGGATTTATTAGTGATTGCTCAATCGTACATGCTGATTTCAGAGGATTCCTGTGCTAGATGGGATTTAGACAGTGTCCGAATACTTTTTGAAGATTATGTTAGGTTTATCTGTTATTCCAGGGTTCGGATGCTTAGCATTTTCTGAAGTCAATTCTACGGAAGCACTTACTGGCACAAGTATTCATAATATTTCATCTTTCTTTACATGTTATTCCTGGGCTCAGATGCTAATGACTTCTTTGCATGTTGTTTCTTCGGTGATAAAAGCAGTGTGTGCTCCATCTAATCTGAGTAAGGATTTCCAGCATCCTCAAGATAGGAACGTAATGGTACACAATGTACACTGAAGAATATCACAACCTGTCATACATCTTCACAGCAATAAAAATAGTGTGAAACTAAAATGATTGTAGTTCTATTCTGGCAACTATAGATGGCCTGTTATATGTGCAATCTGTAATGGCCACAGAAGGAGATCTGGATTATTTCACTTCTGTTAAGTTGCTGACATAATTCTTTTATGTGGACTTCCTTCCTTTCAGTAATAATTGACTCATTGATGTGTCCCTTTTTCAATGACAGATGTTGATAGCATGATTAATTTTATTTTTGCGAGATAGCATGATTACTTGCTTGGTTTGCTCAGTGGAGTATTCTTTCAGCAACTTCTTCAAGGTAATCGTCTGCATTTCCTGCTATGATTTTTTTTTTTCATCTGGAATGCTATGGTATCTGAATAATTAGGTTCCTGTTCTGTTCCATGTTCCAGTGATCAGCAGTAGGCTGAACAATTAGGTTCCTGCATGTTCCATGTTCCAGTGATGAGCAGTATGCATGCATGAAAGTAGAGCACTTTTGGAGTTCTAAAGATTTTTTTCCTATCTTGTTGGGTACATAACTACAGGATGTTCTTATCATTTTACTCAAACTGCATTTGCTGCTCCTCAGATCAGAATAGCTGCATTTATATTACTCAAACTGTTTAGTTTACCTCATGCACTCAACTTCTTAATTCGTCTTTGACTGAGAATAGCAGTATATGCACTTGTGTTTCTTTGTTTGTAGTCCAGCAGTGGAGATTGAAGAGGAGGCTGCTGCTCAGCGTACCTGAAGGCTACTGCAGACTGAAACTACCACCTTTTACAATCCAGAGAGGTAATTCATCTCATACTATAGACTGAAACTACCATCTTTTTCCTTGTAAAGAACAACATACCACCTGCATAAGTTCTGTTTTAGGAATGGAAGAGTTTGGGCAGCATCTTCCTTTACTTCACCTAGAAATATTTGTTAGCACTGTTGGTTACTTTCTCTTAGCAGGTTAACAGCAGATAGAAACTTAATTCAGTTAGTAGTCGCATGATTTCTCACCAAGCATCTAAGTTGTTTGACATAATACTCACTTGGAAGACTTTACTCTCGTCACATCTTTGCATCATTTATGTACAATCTGTCGGAAATTTTCATTTCTTTCCAAGCCAATCAGTATGACTGAACATGCATGTTCTGCCTCCAAGCCTGTTCCTAACTGATGAAGTAGCTGAAAAACTGCAAAATAAGTTATTGTGATCTGTAGCAAGCTTTCTTTTGCTTGTACACATGGATAATTAAGTATTGATTGTTGCCTTGTGGTAACTCAGTTAATGGATATCTATCTGCCTGTCTAGCATCGATTGTTGCTAGTGCTTCTCTTAGTTTTATTTCAACAGCTTGCCTGATATCCTCTGTGCTAATATTTAGCTTCTGTTTCCATCATATTTGTTGCTCTATATTGAAGAAAAGTAAAATTCATTTTTCCTGAACATTGCTAATGATTATTTTTCAATTAATTCTTTGCAGATTTGTTGAGCGTCAATATTTACCTATCTGATACAGATGATTGCCAAGGCAATCAGCATGAAGACCTGCAATGGTCTTCTCATGAAGGTAATCACACTGAAAAACAGAACTGATGTTAAACCACACTTGCCATTGCCTTCCATGTGCCACCTTTAAGATTTCAAAGCTATTTTGGATGCATTCTAAAACCACATGCCATGCCCCAGTGTTATTCTGTACATTCGATTCAGATAATAGGTTGTTCTCAAATTTAATAATGGTTTGATATCTTCTTACTTGCAGACTTTCCGTGAATTAGAAAAAAGGAATTTCCAAGGGATTTGCTGCTGCATACAAGCAAAAGTGAGTACACTGTTCATCTGCATTCGCTATTCTGTTATAGTAAGGTTAGATATCAAGTGCGCGATGTTGTATGACTGCTAAAGGCTATTGAGTATATGATGTTATCATTTCTGCTTGTATGAACAAAAAGCTAGTGAAGCGTTAGAAAATTCTATCAGACGGTAAAATTACCTAGCACCTACATGATTGTGCCTATTTGGTTATTATTTGTAGACTTCCATTGAATTATTGAAATGTTTTTGCAACTCTATCATAATCCCATGATTATTAATTGTTAGGTGCATTCCAATGAATCCTCATTATCTGGTGATGACCATGAGTTCACATGGGACTAATCGTGCAATCCAAAATCCTAGGACATTAGGACAATAATGAGGTGTGCAGTTTATATTTCTGCCTGTGATGTAATGTGAACAAGTAGTGCATGACTATCTTGTGAACCTGAGATCATGTTTGTAAGCTTATGAACTGGAGAAGTTGAGATATTTTGTTTTCCTGTCAATGGTGATGTGCTGTTTATGTCATACGAAATGAGATGTCTACCATGTGTTTGTATTGCATATAATGGATGAAACCGGTATATTTTTTTTTGTTTTTCTAATTTACCATCAGAGACGCGTTTTGTCCATCCACGTCTCCATTGTCACAACATCAGAGACGCGGTTTGTCCATCCATGTTGCCATTGTCCCATCATCAGAGACGCGTTTTGGTGATACGCGTCTCCATTGGCACATCATCAGAGACGTGGGTTGGCAAAACGCGTCTCTGATGAGGTTCCGCGTCTCTGATATCCTCACATTAGAGACGAAAATTCTCAGACGCAAAAAAAGGCATCTCTAATGAACGTTGAGCCGCGTCTCTAATTAACATTTCTGGCATAGTGGTTCTGTATGCACATATGAATGTCGCTGCCGTCCTTGCGTTTTTTACATAGGGGGAAGACGATCAACGAAAACAAACTGACATGATCAACTTCTGAAGGTCACCACTGCCCTTGCTCAGTGCGCACACAACATCTCAGGTTCCTTGTTTTTTGATATAACTTGTGCCTTTGTATAAATGGCCATGCATACGAAAACGGTTCTATCTATGCGTTGCCACATATTGTGCCTTTGTATTACTAGCAATCTGAGCATAGTGCTCAGAGTTTATAATTTGTTTAAATTCATGCATCTGTGAGTTTAAACGATAGGTTAAGCTGGCCATAGAAGAAGTTTTTATTTTGGACGTCAGATTCTAACATAATACTTTCTGCTGTAAAGTTTTATAAAATCTTGGTTATATTTTTAAATTTTTTTCAGCTTCAACAGAATAATTGTGTGTGGTTATATTTTTTTTCAATATGTATTATGTTATATTTTTTATAACATAATACATATTGAAGTTTTTTTTGGCAAATCATGGCTGAATCACTTGAGTTATGGAGTCACTCGAATACATGTGCTTGTGTTGGTTAATTAACACTCTTAATTAACGGCAAAAAGAGCACCTTTGTTTATTATATCGTTAAGCACTGCAAGTCTCAAACTATTGTTTTTCTTTTCCAGTGCTGTTTATGCAGTTCATACATGACAAAGCTACATTAGATGAATTGAGCTCTAGGATATCTATACATCCATTGTCTACTTATAGGTAAGTTCCCCATATCCCTTGCCTTTCCTTCTACCTGTTTGCCACTTATCAACGGGTACTCATTAAGAAACATAGAAGCAATTGGAGGAAAACATGAAAGAAACAAAGGTGCAAATCCATTGCCTTCGTGCTTTGTTAAGGTTCCTAAATGCCACTGCACGCTGATGCAGTTAAAGATTATGGTGGCATGATGTGGAGTAGGAAGGGAAAGAAATGGGCGAATCCTCTACTTCTTTCTCCAACTCGAATTTGTCCTCCATGAAAGTATTCATGTTTCTTGACTCATTATTTCATTACTCATTTTTTGTATATTATTGTGTCAGATGGTAAACAATGATTTAATTGCATGCTTGAGATTATAGACTATAGTTATTTTGTTCAGTTGCTTGAGCATTCAGTGTCTTGCTGTGGTGTTAATGAGTTCTTTTAGTTGGACTGTTCTAGTCCCAGTACTTAAATTCTTAATGGTGATTAAAACATGCTTACATTTGTTTTATGTCACCATGTCACAAATATACTGTTGTTTCTTTGAGATTGCTAGAAAACTAATTTTGCGCCTCAATCCCAAGAACACACACCCTACTGTATTTCAGATCCTTTTTCTTGATTTGTTTCTTTATTTACATTGTTACACACTTCTATCTAGAAAAGGAATGGAATTTCCATAAGAGTACTGAACAAATTCAGGTATTAATTTTGTTTTTTATTACTAGGCTTCTTCTTTGTGTAAAATTTAGTAGCATATTCTTGCAGTTAAATGTATGCTACAGACGGTACAAGATGAATCAGACATGTCCTTTATGTGTGGTTGCTTGAACCAATCTGATCCTGTATGGAACGGTTCAACTGGATGAGATGATCCTGCATGAGATGATACAACTAGATGTTTGGTTGGTTGTACGGGATGATACATAAAAATGTTTGATTGGTTGTTGTCACACCCCAAAATTTCTATTTTGGGATGTGAAGCATTTTTGCTAGCTTTTGTTATAAAATAAAATGAATTTGTTTTATGTGATGAAAAATGAATTTACAAAATAATAGAATAGGTTAAGGATTTTTGTTAGGTTGGATAAATCCTTGTTTAATCTCTCTAATTTTCACGCCATCATATATCCCATGAATATTTTTAATCGTCGTTCAATCCTATATCTTTCTTATCCTATCTGTCAAGAGGTCATCCATATTCATTCCATTTACTGCATTCATTGAAAAAGGAAAGAATCTGCCATAAACGTCCTAATTAATCCCATTAACTTCCTATTTTCCTCTTTCCTTCCTTTCTTCCACCAACCACACCTCTCCTATAAATACCAGCACCTCTCCCACGTCCTCCCCACCCCAAAAACTTTCACCACGCCGCCAGGCTGCAGCCATGCCCCTCCGCTCTCGCGTCCAGCCTTGCCGCTGCCGATTGGCATTGGCGTTCCCGGCGATTTAACCAACGGATTGAAGCCAAATTTCATCAGGGCATGCGCCTCTACTTCCTCGACAGCATATCCAAAATTTGTGGGCTGAAGATCTCTGAAGCCTCCTGGATCTGCATCTCAACAATCGTTCCTCCCTGTTCTGGATCTGTCCAGCGCGCACCGCGGTAATGAAATCCATGTTCTAGCCAATTCTTTCATTTATCCGTTATCCCAACCATACCATATTGTGTTCCACGAAGTTATCTTTGAGTCTGCAGGAGTACTCCCTTCGATGTTCTCATGCATCCAGGAATGCGATGCCATCATCAACTGTCGCTGCAGGACCTCATCACCGTCCAACCAATCTATCTCTTTTTCAGGTGAACCCATGTCCCAATCCTCATGTCTCGGCCATGTTCCACAGAATTATTCGCATTACTGTGAAATCCTTGTCCCAAAAAGTGCAGCTAATCAACGGGAACGCGCACGTCTCTTTCTTGTCTGTGCACAGCCGTCCTGTACAGTTTTCAGAAACACCTCGTTACTTGAATCGCTCATAACTTTTTATCAGTAGCTCCGATTTAGGCGATTCTTGTGCCTAAATCTTCATCTCTTTGTAACCTATCCAACCATAGTATTTTTACTATATGTTTGTACTGTTTGGTGTACTGTATTTATTTGTTTGTGCCTTTTCTTTTATCGATAGTTTATTCGAATGGATGATGACGTGGAGAAGTGGTATGAGAACATGAAGAACAAGACAAGAGAACTGAGCAGCATTATATGAACAGGCAAGTGTCCTTGAACATCTTGCTCCTATTAGTGTACTTGGTAGTACATTCCTTGGATGCATGTTTGTCTAAATTTGAATCCTATGCTACAGTTTACTAGATATTTCCATATTATTCCTTGTCGCCTGTTGGGTAGTGTCTAGGTTTTGGGTAGATTTATGCTTAGCCCTGCTGTATGTTTGGGATGGGTGTGTCCTTAATTTTGACTAATTATCTATGCAACTAAATGGGGCTGGTAATGGTTAGAAACATGGTGATTAGGAATCTGAGCAGGATGGTTTGTTTGGTATGGTGCCGTCGTGCACGAGACTTTGGTTTGTGCTTGTACCTGCTTTAGATTCTAAGGACCGGTTCATGGAGCATGTAACCCGGCATATCCGCGCCATCACAAGACTGCTATGGGAACAGCTTGGCCAATTAATTAGATATTTTTCTTATTCTGTGTGCACCATCCGGTGGTTTAGTGGCGCAAGAGGGGGCTTCTGCAGCGGAGGTAAAATGGACTCCAATATGCTGTTAGCGGTGGAACCTTAGCGGGTGCATACAGGATTTGGAAGCGCTTTGTAAAGGCCTCGTAGTGATCTTCTGGCCGCACACCATAGGAAGTGTGCAGTGGCATAATAGAGGTTTTAGTCACCGACGGGTGATGAAATCACGACTTATGGGTAAAGTGGTGCAACCTCTGCAGAATGTAAAACTGTCTTGACAGACGTGCTCACGGTCACGAGCAAGGCTGGACTTATTCATGATTAGATGGTGGTGGTTTGGTTGGTACTCGGGTGGTGGGAACCCGATGAGTTGGTAGCCAGGTGGTGGGAACCTGGTGAGCGGTGGTATGTTGGTTTTGGGAGTTGTCATCACACTTAGTAATTAGGATGCTTTTGATATAGGATTTTATATTAGGATTGCATAGATGCAGACATGAGTCAGCCTTTCTTGATTTAGCTTTGCATGTAATACTTTCCCTCACTTGCTGAGCACGATATGTACTCATGCGCTTGCTTTTCCATATATTATTGTTGCTCAGTGAGGAAGCCAAAGACTACATTAAAGACGGTGCATACAAGGTCGCGTTGCCGCCAGTCGACTGCCTGTGGAGTGCCCTGGAGTTGTTTCTTCCGCTGCTATGTTTAGCACTCTGGTTTGTGGTTTTTAAAGTTGTTTTGTTTGTTATAGAACTGTATCACTATTTATGTCGCTACATGTAGAATGCATTCGATTTATGTATATAAAAATCGGGTGTGACAGTTGTTTGAGATGATACATGAATGTGTTTAATTGCTTAAAATATATTTTTTAATCACCATATAACTTAATATATTTTAATAATTATAATTTTTTATTCATAATTATCAATAAATTATGCTAATATTTATTTATATTTACTAATCAATGCTAATAATAATTTAAGGTACATTGAACACCACTAAATAACTATAATTATAATTATTTCTCTTTAATAATATCTAATTATAACCAATTTTAGCTAATAATCATCGAGAATAATTTATAGTCACTATTCACAAGTGACGATTAAAAGAGTTAACAGAACTTGAACGGTGTGGCGCGGCGTTTTTTCTTGAATGAGATGACACAACATCTGAGTGAATATTCCTAAAATCTGTATCACCCTATCTTGAACGAGTTAGTTCAGTTCAGGCAACCAAACACAGGGACGTATCAGATTCTGTATCATCTACCACTTGGTTCAGGGAACCAAACACTTATGGAATTGAGGCTTAATTTGAGTATTGCTAGGACCTCTCTTTCCAGTCTCACCCATGAGATTCTTGCAAAATTGTTTCAGTTGTTAAGGTTCAGCTATTTCAGTATTCTTTATATAGGTGATACCCTTGTTTCTTTACGCGATGTGACGACCAAATTGTTTTTGAAACATTTTTGAAAATCTATTATCACGGAAATGCTGCATCTAACAGCAAGGACAGAAGGTCATAAGGAACATTTCACTACCAGAAAACGGACGATGCCTGACGGTGGCTGGGCCAAACGACAGGAACACAACGCGCCGGCCCGCAACCAGATTTTCCTTCTAAGGGATTCGACAGGAAAACCAAAACGCGCTCCCCAACCCTATCTTCCTCTCCACACACACACGCACTCCCACCCAGCCGCCGCCCCTCTCCACCGAGCCAGCCGCCGTCGCGCCCGGAGGCGACGGAGCGGTGCTTCGTCTGCTGCTCGTGATCCAGCGACGCCTGCGCCTCTCCCGCACCGCCACACACCCTCCTGTCTGTCTTCTTTCTCTCCCCCTCGCGCAGATCTGGAGGATGGATCCGGCGGCGGCGGGGCCTTGTGAGGCTGGGGACCAGGCTCGTGCACGTCGGCTCTTGCTCGGGCTCAGGTGGATCCAGCGGCGACGGAGCTGAGGGAGCCGGATCTAGGGTGGGGGGGAGGACGGATCCGGCAGTGATGGAGCTCCGTCCGGGAGGCTAGGGTCGAGGTCGGCGTGGGTGGCGAGAAGGCTCGTGGCGGACTGCACCTTGTGCGGCAGGTGAGGCTAGGTTTTGTATCCTCGCTGAAAATTCTGGGTCAATTTCTGCTTGTGTGCTCTAGCAATTTTGTTTTCAGTTTGTGTAATTAAGTTCTTGTACAAGTAATTCTAAATGAATAGTTCTTTGCTCATGCGTGTTCTAATTAGATCAAATGGATTATGCAGCTTCTTTTTTCCAATTTTTCTATGCAATATTGATGACTTCGGTATATTCACCATTCAGGCCTGTGTCCATTGCTTCTTGCAATTCGTATGTAATCAGTCCTTTCCCTCTAATAATGTATGTTCTCTTATTTCTGTAGTGACATTTATGTGTCAAAACCTCTACAGCCTGTTCTATTACTGTTAGTAGACTTGCAAATCTTGGCAACCTTTGTTTATTTATGTTTCACCAGTTGTTATATGAAATCTTATTTGAAATCTGGTTATATGTCAAACTTTGTTGTTTCATGATCCATTATCTTCACCGATGAGCTTACAATTATATTTGACAAGTCATGATAGTATTCTTCTGTTGAACTGAATTCTTGTCTGAAATTTTCTCAGGCTTCATTCTGCTTGGGCTCGGGAATTTGTGAAGCTCTATTTCAGATCAATGGTCTGCCCTTTGCTGCCAACTAGGTGAATGAGTCTATTACAATCCTTTATACCACATACTAGTGTTACATTATAGTGCAAAATGATTGTCTCGCACTAGCTGTTTCATTGCACAATCTTATATGAATATCTACTATCAGATTGTCCAAGCAAATTGTAGTCCAGTGTTGCTCTACTAGTGTTTATTTTTCTTCATGAAAAAATGCACGTCGGACAAGCTCCGCACAAAATAGCTGATCAAATTATGTTTACTTTCAGGGCTGTGAATTCATGGTTACGTGCGCCTCTGCAAAATGTGGGTTGCCGTCTCAATTTTTGCCTTACATTTTTGTGTGATGCCTCATTGCCTCTTGTGGCATATGTACCCCAAAATGTGTTCGAGTATTTTTTTCAATCTCAATGTGTTCTGAGTATTGTTGGTGTAATTGATACAAGGCCTGAGATCATGTGTATGCAAATGATGGAATAAGAAAGGAGCATGTAATATATTATTTTTTTTTATGTTCGTTAAGCCTTCACTGACGGCCAAAATTGCTATTCCTGACGGGTATGCACACAGAAATGACCTTTGACAAGTTAAAGGTCAAACCGTCAGGAGTTGCAGTCTTAAACCATAAGGAATTCATACCAGTCGGCTTCCCGACAGGAGAGGTAGGCCTTTCCTGTCACTGGAGCCCTGACGGCCTATTCCTGACGGTCACCGACAGGAACAGCTTTTCCTGACGGTATTTTGCATATTCCTGTCAGTTTTTGGCCGTCAGAAATCTGCAGTTTTCTGGTAGTGTTTTAAAAGAGTTACAGAGATTGAAGAACTTACATGGAAGAACCGATGTGATGCTATGTAATTTCACTGTATTTTGAATATTATATATATTTTCTATTATTCTCTTATATAAAGTTGTGAATAATAAAGTTTCAAATAAATATAATACGACGCACGGCCACTGCGGTGTTCTTCGTCCAGGTTTTAGAGCAAGAACATCTAAGAAGTTGTACAAGTATGAGACGAGGTGTTACTGATATTTTTTATCAACTGAATACTATTAGTCCAGCTCCCAGCATTGAACAATGTCTGACTTGCGATCAATGCAACCTTTCTACTATAACAATAACATAATTAACACAGGCTGCTAAGAACAATAATTTTTTGTACGGAGGGATGAGTTTCTAGACGCCATTATGTTTGGATTTTGAGTAGTACTCGCCAACTACCAAACGCTAGGCACATCTGGTGTTGTTGGGAAGGAATGACTGGGTTGAACATGCCGAAGTAGTCGGTAGCTTCTGACGCGGAAGAGGTGGGATAAGTATCTGGATGAAGTACTGATCTATTCCCTCCGTCTAGAAATATAGTGTACATCTAGTTTTGTCTTAAGTCAAACTTTTCAAACCTTTACCAATAATATCTAAAAAATATAAAGATTGATAATATCAAAATGCTTTTACTAGATTTAACATGAAATGAACTTTCATAATATATAACTATTTTACTTTAAAATAATATATATTTTTAGATATTGCTGGTTAAAGTTTGAAAAATTTGACTTAAGACAAAACTAGATATACACTATATTTCTGGACAGAGGGAGTACATTTTTGATAGAAATTGCACAACAAATCAACAACAATATGTCCAGCTCCAAGCATTGAACAAAAATTTGACTTGCAATCGATTTCAACATTATGATTGGATCATGGGCACTACTCACCAATGTTGGCGGTCGTTAAAACCCATTTCGACCTCCAACATTCCGGTAAATAAAGGCGTTTCACCAAGATTATATGCATAGTAGTTAGGATTAACATACTTTCACGGAGTTTTGGTGATATTTGGATGCAGGAGTAAATAATGGAGAAAACTGGGCCTGTGACGACGAAAACACATGCCGGTCGGCCCCACCATAGGCCGGCCGGCCCCCCTTGGCGCTAGGCCTCGGCCTTCCTCCAGTAGGCTGTACAAGGGCCTAAACTACAGAAACCAAAGCCTGTTCAGCAGAACTCCACTGACATACCAGTTGTAGGGTTGTTTGGGCCTCAACTTGGCCCTTACTCCAGTTCTGCCGCCCCCATGAAGGAACCGACCTCCAAACCAACACCAGGAGTGAATCTGGAGCGTCCACGCAAGATGCGGTGGCCAACTGCCGGCCGTCCTGCCTTGGCGGCCCCGCCAAGTCTCCTTCGGGCATAAATACCCCCTGTCCTAAGGACCCCATAAATACCCCAGGGGTCTGCAGGAACAACTCGCACCTCACTGATCCAGGAGATCCATTACTCATTTGTGTAGAAGTAGAGTTAGTATTGGGAGTTAGAGTAGAGTAGAGTGAGAGCTCTCTCGGGGTTCCGGAAGTCTTCTCCGAGTTTCGGTATTGTTCTTGTATCTTAACACTTGTAGAATTATTTTTTCATTATTTATATAATTAGTTTATTCTTTATTTATTTATTTTAGTAATTATTTTCTATTTAAGTTTATTTACTTAGTTAAGTTAGTGTTCGTAGAAGTCTTGTTGTGGGTTTCGTGATTGTGTCTAAGTAGTACGAGTAAGTGCTTTGCCGGAATGGAGTCCGCGCTTAGTGAAAGCTGTGCTACATTCTTAGATAGGGCTGCTCTCTTGATCAGGAGTAGTTCTTCTAGGCGGGTTGTAAGCGTGGCGTTTAGAGCTTTGCCTATGCATGATTGGCGTCCGCCCATACGGAGGATGGTAGCTCTACGTGTGACAGACGTAATCGGCCTCTGCAATCCACCACGTTCAAGGACGTACCAACCGAGTTTGAAATAGCGGTTAGCTACCCAAGGTGAACCAGCTATTCTGGGGTTCATTAAGCGTTGACATAGCCGTGCTCTGAAACGACATCACTTGTATGTACATGACCTTAGCTAGAGTATGTAATCTTGTAGAACTAATTGCTAGAAGTAAATAGATGTAAGATTAATGTATAGGAATCCTTGTCTCTATCTCGTTGCTCTCCCAATATAACCTCTACTCTACCTTTATTTCCTTGGATTATGGTGAGTGCCAACCGTATCTATCATGTACCCCTTACCCCCGTCTTAAGTATTGTCTTGTTATTTTGCACAATAAGTATCTATTTTGTTACAATTCAACTTCCTATCGCTCTACTTCCCTGCGGAAATATAAATACGATAACCCTAGAATACTCCAAGGTGAAATGCTACAATGGTGTTCCGTGCGCTTGCGGAATTAATAGAAATTAATTATACACATAAGAACTGCCAACAACCACTATGAGACGTTGGGCACATCTGTCTTAAGATCCTACTATTGGTCGTGCATTAAATGAGGAGATGGCGAGGAAGGAACGCATGACACTCTCAAGCGTGCGGCCAAGAAGAGCATCAAGGGACGATGGTCTGGAAAAGAAAGCCAGCAAGCTGGTGTTGTTGTCTGAAGGAATGATTGAGTTGATTAGTTGAACATGCTAGCCAGCAGCCAGTGGCGAGGATGAGGCAGGATAGTATCCAAATAACTACGTAAGAAAATGACATAGGTCATGGGCCTCACATGTTAGCCGCCACCTTTTACAGTAATAGATGACAGGCCTCTCATGTTCTCCATCACATTTTATGGGTAATCGGTGACAGGCTTTTCATGTTGCCCGTCGCCTATTGCTAATTAAAAAACAAAAGAAAAAGGAAAATGGAATTATTTACAATAAAAGGCCATGGCGGTGTTCTTCATTCAGGTTTTAGAGCAAGAACATCTAAGAAGTTGTACAGGTACGAGATGAGGTGTTACTGATATATTCGATCAACTGACAACCATAAGTCCAGCTCCCAGCATTGAACAATGATTGACTTGCGATCAATGCAATCTTTCCACTACAATACAGGCTGCTAAGAACTATAAATTTTTGTACGGCGGGATCATTTTCCAGATGTCATTATGTTTGGATCTTGAGCAGTACTCGCCAACTACCAAACGCTGGGTACATCAGGTGTTGCTGGGAAGGAATGGCTGGGTTGAACATGCTGAAGTAGCCAGCAGCCACTGAAGAGGAGTAGGTGGGATAGTTTCCGAATGAAGTACTGATCTATATTTTTTATAGATATTGCACAACTGATCGACGACAATATGTCCAGCTCCAAGCATTAAACAAAGTTTGACTTGCGATCGATTTCAACATTATGATTGGATCTTGGGAGCTACACGCCAACTATAAGACGCTGGGCACATCTGTCTTAAGATCCTAGTATTGGTCGTGAATTAAATGAGGAGATGGCCAGGACGGAACGCATCACACTAGTCTGAAGCGTGCAGCCAAGAAGAGCGTCAAGCGATGATGGTCTGGAAGAGAAAGCCAGCAAGCTGGTGTTGTTGTCGGAAGGAATGATTTTGTTGGTTAGTTGAACATACTAGAGTAGCCAGCAGCTAATGGCGAAGAAGATGCAGGATAGTATCTAAATTACTACGTAATAAAATGTCATAGGTGACGGGCTAAGACTCTTATAGATTATGGCTGTTGCCTTTCACCTTTCATGAGTCATAGGTGACTAGCCTCTCATGTTGCCCGTCACCTGAGGCCCGTCACCTATGCTAATTAAAAAAAAAAAGGAATTATTTGCAATAAAAGGCCATGGTGGTGTTGTTCATCCAAGTTTCAGAGCAAGAACATCTGAGAAGTTGGACAAGTATGAGACAAAAATTGGAATTAATGCTTCCCTTTCGGAGACCCAAACCGGTGTTGGGTTGTGAAATCTGTACCCAGCCTTTGAGCTACAAATGGTAAGATTGAACCTAAGGTAGCATTGTGCATGAAATCGCTTGAGGTAAAATTCTACAGGGAAAGGCTCTGCAACACGTACACTGCATTAGAAACACTAAAAGGTGACAGGATAAGTGTTGGAGTTAATGCCGAATGCTCACTGAGTCATGCAAAGGGTACTTGTTACCGAGCGAAGGTATCTGAAGACATAGCGAAGGGTGTTGAGCAAGAGTCAGTCTAAAGCCTAAACTCTAGGAGACGTAACGGAATTGCCTAATGGCATCGCTGTAATTTTGACCTTTCCTCTCCCTATAAATATGGAGGGAATAGCTCCTGTAATGATATCTGTTTTTCGGGCCTCAAGCCAAAGACACATCATTTACTCTGTCCACTTTTCTCTGTCGTCCCTCAACCCTTCGCCCAGTACCGCGGACGATTGGGGGCTTCGGAACAACGTATAACGTAAGACCCGAGGAACAGCCTGGGTAGTTGAACCTAGTCCAGCATCGCGGACGTTTCAGGAGGGCTTCGCCAAGGAGCTCAAGGACTTCGGGGCATTGAAAAGGCTTCACCAGGAGCAATCCGAGCGCCAAAGACGCCAGGAGGGCTTCGCTGGGACGTAATCATCACACACTCTTCGTTGGAGGGCTTCGCCGAGTCGGACAAGACCTTCGATCCCCCAACATTTGGCGCCGTCACGCGAGGCGAACCCACGACCACGTTTACAACTCAAGATGGCCAAAGGCAGATCATCGAAGACAATAGTTGCTGAAACACAACGCGCTGAGATCGAAAAGGAAAGACAAGCTAGAGAAGAAGAAGCCAAAGTCGCCAGAGAACAAGAAGCACATGCCGAAGCCGCACGAGCCGAGGAGGCTGCTCGAGCCGAAGAGGCTGCAAGACAAGAGGAAGCTCTAAGGCAGGAGGAAGCTCAGAGAGGAATACAAAACAACATCGGAGACGCTTCGCAAGTAGGAAACGTCCTTCCGGAGGGTGACGAAACAGCAGACGATGAAGCAGATTCTATAGCAGAACGACTTCGCATCATAGAGCAAGAAAGGCTTGAGAGGGAAAAACGCTTGGTAATCGTAGAAAAGAAGTCCAAACTAAAGATAGACATGTTGTAGAAGATAAGGCAAACACAGAGGGAAATTGATGAATGGATGAAAGGCTGAACCAAGTAAACGAAGATATGAACAACCTGAAGAAGCTAAGTCAGAATCATCCAAAAAAGACGCAAAAGCAGAACGAAGGGAAGGTGGTCTACGAAGTAAGCAGCACAAGCAGAGATGTTCAACCAACCTCGATGTTCAATGAAAATTCACCGCTAAGTGAATAACTGCAAAACGAGCCCTGGCCCATCAACTTCAAGATGCCAAAAATTAAAGCATATCAAGGGAAGTTTGATCCAAGAGAATTCTTGATGTCCTTCGAAGCTGCAGTAGAATCCGGCGGAGGTACAAATTCCACATACGCGAAGGCACTGGTGATGGCAGTCGAAGGCACCGCCAAAACATGGTTCTCCACCTTAGAACCGAGATCAATCAATTTATGGTCCGAGTTGAGAAAGGAGTTCATAAACAATTTTCAGGGTTTTCAAGCTGAAGAGGTGCATCAAGGAAAATTATTCTCTTGCAAGCAAAGGAGCTATGAAAGCCTCAGAGAATATATGCAGAGATTTATGGAAATTGTTGGGGGATCGAAGGTCTGTGTGTGACGTGTCGAAGCCCTCCAACGGAATGTTGATGAAATCTTGCTCGCCCGAAGCCTTCGATGGGTTCTAATGCCTTCGATTACCCTGCGAAGCCCTCCTTCCTTGTCCGCGAAGCCGGACGAAGACGTTCTCGTTCAGGTTCCCTGTTATCAGACGTGTGAAGCCCTCCTTTGCCTGCGATGTCGGGCGAAGGGGTTTAGAGTGTTGAGAAGATCGAGTGCGGTGCAAATGATTCCGTCCTTGACTCGAGGCCCCAAAACCAGATATCATTACAGGATCATCTCCCTCCATATTTATAGGGGGCGAGATGATTATATTTACATGTATGCCATCGGCTACTTTAGCATGGCTCTTAGTTTGGTAACTTCGGGCTCCTGTGCCGTCTGCTCTTTCATTCTTCCTTCGCTGGTGGCTGTTGACCTTCGCGTGGGTCAGAGGGGCTTCGGTGTAGTTCCCAACATTAGCCCTCAATTGGTGATGTGTTATTAGTGTTACTAAAACCAGAGGCAATTTTATTTATTAATTTATGATTACACCGTGTGCCTTTCTGATCCATACACGTGTCTTGTCGTTTTCGTTCCGTACTTCTTTTCAGTTCCCGATAGTCGCTTCCCTTCTATATATCTTCATCGTGGGCACGCTGTTTCTTCAATCGCATGTTTTGCGCGTCTTCTTTCCTTTGGTTATTCCAATCCCTTTCGCAATAGGAGATCCTTTTCCTTCGTCCTTTTTCAAGATGTCTGGTAGCCGAAGGTCTAGCGAAGAGCAAGCCAAGAAGAAGCTGAAAACTCACAAGACCTCGTCGAAGGACAGCTCCGATAAAGCTATCAGCGAAGCTAATGCGACGGCTTTGGGTGCTGCTGTTCCTTTGGCAAATCAGCCGAAGACTTCACATTCATCGAAATCATCTTTTGCTTTTAAGCCTCCGGTGATTCGCTCCGCATTGGATTTGTTCTCCATTCCGGAGGATGGGGGTAGCAATTCTTCTGGGTCTAAAGTTCAATCTATCCCTAAGAAAGTCACTTCGAAGAGTTCTTATTTTGTTGCAAAGGATATTTCTGCTTCTACAGTTGACGTTCATGATGCCAGTGCCGCTGAGAAGGCCAAGATTCAGGACAAGGCTTCGAAGGGTGCTGATTCTGTTCTTGCTAAATCCGGATCAAAGGCTAAGATCCAGGACAAGACCTGTGTTAAGGGTCCTGATGTTTCTCCTGTTGCCCCTGTTCATGGTGAAGGATTAGCCAAAGCTTCTGCTCAAGGTTGTCTCTCATCTCTTAGTATGGCTGAGCTTCGTCAAATTACTGATAACTTGGGACCTCTTACAGATCGCTCCCAGGTTCAACCACTACACCACGGTTGACTATACGCGACTTACTATGAGTCGCTAAAAGGGCTTTTGCCGACCTATAGTGAGTCGGTAAAGAGCTTTACCGACCTATAGGATTGGTCGGCGTAACTGGCGTCGGGAAAACTTTTACCGACCGACCAATTTTTACCGACCCATGATGAGTCGGTATTACTCGATTTTTACCGACCTATGGTGAGACGCTAATAACATTATTGCCGACCTATCTTGAGTTGCTACTTAACATAATTGCCGACCTACAGTTTGATGCCAACAATTTAGACCATTGCCGACCTATAGTTGGTTGGCATACTAAAACTCGTTACTAACCCTAATCCATAGTAATTATCCGTAATTAACCACAATAGGCCTTGTTACAGAACCAAATAACATGCACATAAATAGACACATACAGGTGAAACGGATCAAGCAATAAATATATTGATTTGGTTCATATCAGAAGGTCTGCTTTGCTTGTAATTCAGTTTGTCACAAGCAATCCAAAAGACATGCTTGACCCGATGGTCACATAATACAAGATCCTATTACAAAAGTATTGCATCCCAGTGTCTGCCTTGCACAACACTTGCATATACCACGGTTCAATTACTGATTTGCAAAATGACAAAAGGATCATCCCATTGATGATTTTCAGAGTCACTCACAAAAGGGTCCAAAAGCAATACAAAGTTCAGCTAACTATATGGACCATAATCATCAGATTTTTGTCAGCAGTTATCAACGCCCAATGCATCCTGCAAGAAAGAATAACAAGCAATCAGTTCACAATCACATAATAAATCAGCACAATATTTGGGGTTTAGGGCCTTCTGTGAATTATTGAATTGTAGCAGTAGCACTTCTCATGAACAAACAAGAATATAAACTTTAAAGATTCAATAATAGTACAGGTCAGGTTCATCTAGTTTGATAGCTGATATTATGCGCAGCATATTGAAGTAGCTAACATTTTGGCTAAAAAGCTTTGTAGAATATGAAAACTGAAAGGCTAACCAATAGAGCAGCTCTGAACATAATTTCCATCTAATGTTTCTTGTCTATAGCAGAATTCAGTGTAAAATACCTGAAGCCGGTGGTCTTGCTTCCTTGATGCAAATCTTCAGCTATGAAATATTAAAACAGATTAGAAACGTGGGCCGGCTATTGTAAATCAAATGAAGGACAAGTTTAAGTTTAGCCTATTACTTTTCCATATGGCCATGCAACCCCCATCATCTTAGCATCACCCACTGTATTCATACCAAGATAGGGACGAGGCAGAATTGCATCTCTTTTAAACACATCGGTCACGATAACTTCACAAAACTGGCTTCCAATATACTGACCACCCACAATGGTGGTCAGCTTAGTTGAAATAATAGTTCCTTTCGCCACAGGTTGATCAGATCTACTAATCATGGCATATAATATGGCTTGTTTTCCAACCTGATGCAAGTGATTACTAAGAATGAAATCCATGCATCACAGAACTATGTAATGATAACTAGAAAAAATGTTATAAAAGTATTACTCGATCATCATTTTCAGAGGGAGCACCATCATGTTCAGAGCAAGCACCATCATTACTTGTTGGTGTCGTTGTAATGTGACTTGCACGTCTTGATGGTGCTGTATCATGCACCTGTCCAGGCAAGTTCTGATAGCCTTCATCGTTCAAGTCGTCTCCAGCATCATAATCTTCCTCAGGTTCATCTTCTTCACCCATGAAAGTTTGATCCGACGTTGCATTCTACAAGCAAACATTTCAATAATTGTAAGAGATAAATGACCAGATCAGCATTTTCTTTGTTCATCAATAACCAAGAGCACTTTACCACATGTAATCGTGAAGTAGAACCATTTTGTGACATGGGCTTTGCACTTGTCCTGTCTTGCTGTGGCCTTTGCTCCCTCTGGTCCAGTTGGGACTTTAGCTGATCGACTTCCTTTTGTAGAGCCATTTTCTCCTTTTCAACCTTCTTGCGAGCAAAAATCTCCATTTGAAGCATTGTAGGTTTATAACACTTCAACCCTGGGGTGCCAACATCTTGAGGAGTTGGCCCTAGACCCCAAACACGAACATATCCTTTAGGCTCCTTCTCTCCACAAACAGCAGCAAATGCATCACCTTCATGAATTGTTTTGTTCTTCAATTCTGGAATCTCTTCAACACTTGCTTTAAGTTTATTCTAGATAAATGAACATGGGTTCATACATCAGTAACTAATATTCCATGCGAAGCAAATGCAGATGGTAACTGTTGTTTTGAAAGAAAAAAAACAGACTTACGATTATTGGTCCTGCCTCTCTTGATGGAACTCCATTTTTTCTTGTGTGGGCTTTGATAAAGTTTTCATCTCTTCGAGGGGGCCGTCCTAGTTTTATGGCCTATAACAAATATAGAATATGCATAGCTCAGGCTAAGAACCACTGAATAGTAAACATGCTCAGACAAAACCACTGAATAGTAAATTTGTCATTATTACCAGATCATGCTCAGAACATGCGTAGCTCAGGCTGCCTAATGTATGAGGCACTTGTAACTTTGCCCGGTTTGCTTTCGCCTTTTCCGCGCGAGCCTGTAAAATAATTAAAAAAATATTCAAACATGGAGTTTCTCAGGTGACTGCATAAACTAAAGATAACAACTGACTGCATATACAATATATAGTTACTTACTTTTGATTCAACCGACATCCAATAGGTAAAAAGAAATTTCCAATCAGCATCATTAACCCTTTTATCTCTACTTTTGCTCACTTCCTGATCAGTATATTCAACATTTGGTTTAAAGTACGACTTCTTCAGAGTAGCCTTGAACTCTTTCCATTTTTTCCCAGCAGTTCGCATAAACCAGTCAAAGGCATCATCATCAAGATCAAAAATTGCCTGATAGTGAAACAGATTAGGCAGCACAATCAAACTCAGTACATTGCTTATTAATTTTAACAATTGTAGAAAGCAAAATGAAAAATACATTGCACTACCTTTAAGTCAGTCCATAGTGCATACTTCTTTTCAGCATCTACAAGCCTCCAATCATGGCACCCAACTGACAACTTTTTTCTAACCTGGCACCCAAGAGCACTAGAAAACTTCCTACCTTGTTTGTCCACAGGCTGACCACGATCATTGAGTAATATTGGGATTTTAGGCATATCTGGTGTCCTTGAAAATATGTCTTCCTTCCTCGTGATGCCCCTTCCTCCTTTCTTCTTTGGAGTACCATTGTTTTGGTCACCACTGTTAACATCTGGATCAATATAGCACACATGAGAATTATTATTTAGGCACTATTAACTACATACTTAGCTAGGAATTTAAAATCTGGATCAATATAGCACATGAGAATTATTATT
The DNA here is from genome assembly GCA_007726485.1 of Eragrostis curvula. Lineage (NCBI taxonomy): Eukaryota > Viridiplantae > Streptophyta > Magnoliopsida > Poales > Poaceae > Eragrostis > Eragrostis curvula. Next base: position 3,846,928 of record RWGY01000034.1, on the reverse strand, counting down.
TGGTCACCACTGTTAAGTTTGGGACGAATTTAAAATACCTTCATACTCAGCTAGGAAATCATCAGCTGCCTGAATATCAGCCCTCAGTTGTTGCTCTGCAAGTGCAACATTTCTTTGTGTTCTTGGGCGCAAGTTATGAGGTTCAGTTGTTGCATTATTTGTGGTATGAGTTTTCTACAAGAAAAATGACATATGTGAAATACATGTTACAAAATGTGGAAATACATTATAACAGCACAAAATATGCATAGAACCTTTGACATTTTCTTGGGTCGAACTGGCCGCACCATAGTGTCCAGTCTAGGGATGTTAAGAGCTTCCAACCTTCTTTTGTTCCTTTCAATATTTGCATGCTTTTGCTTCTCATACTCAGTAATAGTGCCTACATCATTGTTTCCTCCGGCGTTTGACATTTTTTTTCCTGCAAAAGTGATGATGATATTAGCAAATTTTTCTCAAGTGATGATACAAATACAAGGACAAGTACCTACTACCTTTTACAAAGCAATGAACAGAGCAAAATAACAGAACTAACCAACTATAGTATTACAAGGCTTACTTTCTAGATTTTTTTCCTTGTTTTACTCCTTTGACAACTATGCCATCTATGTCTGTTCTAGCACGAGGGACATGTCCAGGAACCACATTTACAGCCACATTGGTATGTAGATTATGAACTGGCATAGGTACTTGATTTATATCATCCAAGTTTTCATTCTCAGCATCATCAATATTATACAAGACTTGAGGTTTTGACTGAACCACAGAAACCCATTCACTATCAATTGGATCAGGAACATAGTACACTTGAGTTGCCTGTGATGCCAATATGAAGGGTTCATCTGATATCTTGTCACCAGTATTGAATAAATGCTTAAAATTGACAGTGGTGATCCCAAATTGATCTGTTTTTACCCATTTATTCTGTATACGGTTATCAGCCCAATCACACTTGAAAAGCACAACATTTCCTTTGTGGTGATAGTTCAGTTCAAGAATTTCCTTTATGATACCATAATATATGACTCGTCCTACACTTTGACTATCATTATTGCCTCTTTCGAAGCATGTTGTCTCTGCAGCTAGAGCTACACCACTACTTTGATAAGACCTATGCTCATCATATGACTCTGTATGAAAGCTAACACCATTTATCATGTAGCTGTTATACTGATGTGCAATCATCATTGGCCCCTTAGCTAAAATTTTGATCTCTTCTGAGGCTTCCTCACACATTTCCTCCACCTGTGATTATCAATATTGTTGTTAAAGAAAATGCTACAGATTATATTTTAATATGTACAACCTTGTTTGGTACTTACATGCAACCTAAACCACTCATGGAAACTTTCATGTTGCATGCGGCTGATCTCACGTTTATTTCGAACACCAATTGATGAGAGATAGGCAGCATGCTTGCTGCAAAGGCCAACAAAGACTTCAGCAAAGAAGAGAAAGCAATGAGGAATTACTAAATGAGTTGGACAGCTTACTTTAGGTATGGTTCTATATTGGGATAGTTGAAAATGACATATCTATGTGCTTGCAGCCATGTCTTGTGATCTAAATTCAGAATGCACTTTCCTGCCAAACCTCTACCAATGTTGCGAAAGAATGGAGTGGTATTACAAATTTCTGTTTGCAGCCCTTCATGATTTCTAACTCTTTGGTTAAAGCAAGTGTCATCTTGTAAATAGCGAGCACAAAGTGTGAGAGCCTCCTCAAACATAGAACCTTCCATAATTGATCCCTCCGGGTGACTTTTTGTACGAACATAGGCCTTACATTTCTTAAGAAACCTAGACATATATGAAATAGGAACTTATCAAGCTTATGAAATATGTAGATACTTGTTTTTCCTATGATTTAGTATGTCTAAGAAGAGTACCTCTCCACAGGCCACATGCTGCGAAAGTGGATTGGCCCTGCCATTCTAGCTTGGGCAGGAAGATGAACCATCAAATGTACATTAATCGTAAAAAATGATGGAGGGAATATAGTCTCAAGAAGGCTCAAGGTTTCTGCTATTTCGGCCTCTAGTATTTGCATTTCACTTTTTCGAATAACAGGGGAGTGCAATTTCTTGAAAAAGTTGCTTACACGGATCAAAGCAGCACTGACTTGTTCAGGTAATATTCTCTTCACTGCAAGAGGTAGTAAATCTTGTAGAAAAATGTGGTTACCATGACTATTGAGGCCAATCACCTTTTTTTCGCTAACAAGAACATTATGACGTATGTCAGCTGCATAGCCATCAGGAAACTTTACCCCTTTTAGTACTTGACAAAATAATTTCTTCTCAGCAGGACTCATTGAGTATGGTGCAGGAGGTAAATAAAATTGATTATCTTCTAATTCAACAGGATGCAGGTCACTTCTAATACCTAAAGCTTGAAGGTTCAAGCGAGAATTCAAATTATCCTTCGATTTGCCAGCCACGTCCAAAAGAGTATCCCTTATGTTGTCACATACATTTTTCTGTATGTGCATGGGATCAAAATTATACCGCAACATCAAAGTCTTCCAATATGGAAGCACGAACCAGATGGGTCTTCTTTTCAAAAAAACCAATGGCTCATCTTCCTTGCGTCTCCGATTTGCTGGTTTCTTTCCAGATGGGTCTTTACCATATACTGTATTCAGATTTTTGGTGCACTCCAAAATTTCATCTCTCGAAAGCGGAGTAGGTGCTGGCCTAAGCTCAGGTTCACCACCAAATGCATCAACATCAAACCTAAATGGGTGGTTTGGATGCAAGAACCTACGATGTCCCATATAACATGACTTGCCACCATTGCCAAGTCTAAGGGAACAGATCAAGGAGTGGCAATCAGGGCAAGCCGCGTCACCGGATGTGACAAACCCAGACACACTGCCTAGACCAGGAAAATCAGTGATGGTCCATAGTATTGCAGCATGCAGCTGAAAGTATTCTTTCTTGGAAGGATCATAGGTTCTCACCCCATTAACAAACATATCAAGCAGATCATAAACAAGTGGCTGAAAATACACATCCATATCTGCACCAGCAGCAGATCGTCCGGGAATCAACAAGGACAGATGAAATTAGAATCCTTCATGCACATGGAAGGTGGAAAATTGAGTGGAATCAAAATACCAGGCCATATACTGTAGCTAACACTCATGGTTCTATAAGGACTGAAACCATCGGTAGCAAAAGCTAGGCGGATATTACGGCTATCAGAAGCAAATTCTGGATGATTATCATCAAAATCCTTCCACAACGGCGAATCTGCAGGATGCCTAAGCAAATCATCGTCTTTTGGTAGTTTCTCATGCCACCTTGTGAGACTTGCAGTTTTAGAGGATATAAACAATCTTTGGAGTCTTTTCTTTATAGGAAAGTAACGAAGGACCTTCTTAGGAACCTTATACTCACATTTCCCATCTAGACTCTTCTTTTCTGATTTCCAACGTGACGCTTTACATTTCGGACATGAATTAGAGCTTTCATGCTCTCTCCAAAAGAGAATGCAATCATTTTCACATGCATGTATACTAGTGTACCCAAGTCCTACAGATTTGACCAATTTCTTAGCTTCGTGGAAGTTTTTAGGAAGTGCTGAACCTTTAGGAAGTGCATCAGCAAGCAAATCCACTAGCAAATTAAAACTTCTATCAGTCCATCCTCCAATGAGCTTTATATGAAGTAATCTAACCAGAAAACGTAGCTTGGAGTAGTTAGTGCAACCTGGGTACAACTCTTGACTATTATCTGCTGCTAGCTTTTGAATGCCCGCTAGATCTGGATTTAGCGCCTCAAAAGAATCATCTTCTTCCATATCTCCTCTATCATCCAAACCACATGCTAAGTCCCTAAGCAACTCAGATATGTCATCCTCTTCATTAGACTCCTCCATACACTCAGGAGTATCATCATTACCATGGTTCACAAAAGAGGAGCTAGCTTCTCCATGTAAGGTCCATGTTCTATACCCTTGAAGGAATCCATCACATATCAAGTGTTCACGCACTTCACTAGGCTCTCTCCAAAATGAGTTCACACACTTTCTGCAAGGACATAATATCTTGTTCCCTACCGCAGAATTCCTAAATGCAAAAGCTAAGAAACTGTTGACCCCTTGTGTATAAGTCAATGTCACCCTACATGCAAGTTTTATGTTAAAATCTCAAACTAACTGGATGGAGCACTTTTAGTTGACAGGGAAAAATTTGTGTTGTACCTATCATCATCGTCGATCCAAGATTTATCCATGCTAAGAAGGTGGGACAACAGACATATGGTAAGTGATGTAGCAGCATACTTTGGTAATCAGCCATGTCCACACACACATGCTTGTAAAAGGAAACAAAAGATCTAGAGAATGCGAGCCTTACTTGCTGTCTATGTCGTGCTGCTGCAAATTTTCCTCCTGCCGCAACCACTTTTTGCCACCAGCTTCTTGGGTGATACTTGTACTGCTCCAACAAAAAATAGTCGTTAGTTGTACTGCTGGAACAAAATTAAGCATAAAAACTTTGGCACAAACAACTATTCTGAACACTAGGCAAAGGTCGTGTGATTAATTTGAAACATACACAAGTAGAGGGGATTGGTTTCAGGTCTTTCTTTACTTCTTGTCTGCAATTAGCAAGACGAACAGACATATAAACAACTATATTTTCAACTGAGTTCTATGTTAGTTTTTATGCGCAATATTCTTTGAAACAGTAATTAGCTACAACTAAATTACGGAAGGCAGGCAGGCATTCCATCAAGCAGGCTATCTCTCTGTTTCTATAGCTCAGCGTTGCAACATCCCTTAAATTTGGTCACTTCCTTCCTCCGCAGCCTCAAAACTACATGATGCAGATTACCTACACAAGCTGCAGACCAATTTCAACATACAGGTTCACAAACAAAGCAAGATCCCAGATTCGACCTACAGATTGGGAATACAGATACGGAAATTTGAGATGCAGATAGCGAAATTCGAACTGCAGATAGGGAAAACCGAAAAGGGAGAACCAAATCCGAGCTACGGCTAGGGAAAGAAAGGAGGAGGGCAGGGGGACGGGGGAAGGATTACCTGCACGACGATGGATTAGTCCCAGGTCAAGCACAGCACAGATCTGGCCGTGGTTGGGGGTGACGTCTGATTTCCTTGTTCTTGGGGGACACGGCGACTCCTTGTTGGGGGCCGGTTACGTCTGCTTCCGGGACGCCTTGCTTGCTTCAGGGCGGCGGCGGCGGCGCCATGTTCCTGGTTGAAGCTTGGTGGCGGAGGCAGGCAGGGTGGGTGTGCGCGGCGACAGGGCAGGCGGTTGCGGCGGCGGGGAAGGAGACAGCGAGCGGGAACAATTGCTGCGAGTGTGAGAATGCGCGCGTGGACGGCGGGTTGAGGAAAATGTTTTAGGGCGCGGCGGAGCAGCACCGCGAGCTTATTTTCACTTTGCCGCTCTGTTCGATGCAGCACCGCGCTCTTATTTTCACTTTGCCGCTCTATTCGATCCCCGACCGACGGTGCGACGCCCATGTTTTCCCGACCTTTTCTCGGACGTAAATTGGAATATTCACCGACACAAGGTGGAACGCTATTGCTCAACATATTTAGCGACCAATAGATGGTCGGGAAATACGGAATCACCGACTCACCTTCCGTCGCCCACTTTTACCGACTTATATTCCATTGGTAATACTGTATTTTTACCGACCAACTGGGGTTGGTAATACTCAACCGTGGTGTAGTGAACTTCCTTCGGAACCGGGTGTCGGGCTTCGTGAGCCCCTTAGCCCTTCAGCAGGTGGTGACCTTTTCCTACACTCAGTCTTTGAAGCAATGCTTGGAGAGTTTCTCCCTTTTGACATGACTTTTGATTCAGTCGAAGCTGCTAGGGGTTCTTTAGCTCTGTGTGACGAGGTGTCTTCGAACACCTTCGTTATGAGTGCCAGGGCCGCTGCGCCCTTTGTTGATGCTGCAGAGAGGGTTCGTTTTCCAGGGTGGTGATGCTCTGTACAAGTCTTTACTATCTTCGCAAATGAAGGTAAGTGGTTTGTTATTTTTGTATTTACTCAGCTGCTTGTCTTTCTAACTTCGCTCTTGTTTTCGTCAGTCGCTTGCTATTACCCAAGCCTCCCTTCGCCAGTTTAATGAGCTGACTCTGGCGAGGGCTGATCGAGACCGTCTTCGCAAGGATCTTTCGGCTCTTGAAGCAAAGATCAAGGAGAAAGAGGATGCACTTGCTCTTAATGAAAAACGTGTGATTGATCTCTCTGTTGAGAAGGAGACCCTCATCAAGTCCACTGAGGATTTTAAGGCGAAGGCGGCTTATCTAGAGAAACTGCTGGAGGATCTCGATTCGTCCCTTGCGGAGGCTTTGGAGGCCAACAAGGTCCTTCGCGGAAAAGTTGAAACCGCGGATCAGGAGGCAGCTTCTTTTGTTGAGGCTGAAGAGCTTCGCTTGTCTTCTCTTTGCAGTCACATTCAGGACGCTCTTATCTCAGTGGGGACGACTCCTGATCAGATCCCTGAGGACGCTTCGACTGAGCAGCGTCAGTCTTGGCTCTCTGTCAATATTCCTTACGTGGTGAAGGCTTGTAGAGCCTTCTCTACCAATGCTGTTCATCTGGCTGTTCGGGACCTCCTCCATTCTCTTGATGTTGAAGGGAGTAATGCTTTGGCGAAGGTTGCTTCTGACGACTTTAAATTTTCTGCCGTTGATTCTACTCCCCGTCCTGTGGTTGAAGCTCTCTTGAAGGTCGCCAGTCATTTTGACGAATCCTTCTGGAACCGAGTGCAGTCTGTCGGTTGTCTACCTCAGAGTGAGGTATAAACAATTTATTTTTGCTTTGAGAGAGGGGTTACATCATCCCTTCGAACTTGTATCTTGTTGAGAATTGTTGTAATTGTTGTAAACTTTATTCTTATTTTGATTAATTTTTGCTTGATTTTTGGACTTTAGGCTTCGTCTGATATTTCTTTGAGCGAGTTTGCTACTCCGGAGCCTTCGTCAAAGGTTTCGTTGAGCGAATTTGCTTCTGCTGGGCCTTCTTCTCCTCGAAAGGCTCGTGTTGAAGATGCTATCGAGATTTTGAGCTCGTCTTCTTCGGAATTTGTTTTGTCTACTGACTCTGATCCTCTGTCCCCTGTCGAAGGGGTCGAAGGATATGTTTTCCCTCCTGGTAGCCTTGTTGGTGTCATCAGACTTGGTCCTCCTGATTCTGAGGTTTCTAGGGGTCGTAAGTCTCGTGATGCTTCTTCTCCTAGCCGAGGGATTTCTAGGAAAAGGGGCGGAGGTCGCGGTCGCTCGGCTGGCCGCGAAGGTTCATCTTATGGATTCGATGCAGCTTCGCATGTTGCGCGGATGTCTTCGTCTGGAGTAGTCGACCCTGTTTTTCAAAGGCCTTACTCGCCTTCGAGTGGGTTTGATTTTGATGAGTATAGCTATATTTATCAAATGCTGTTAGAACTAGGGCTTATTGTAAAGCAGGAACCTGACGATGGTTCCCTTTAAACAATGATTTTTGCTTAATAAAGCTTTTCTTTTGGAGTAATCTTTCGAAGGTCTTTGCCAGAGAAGATTTCTTCAATATCTTTCGAAGCTTTTAATGCTTCTTGCACGATGACCTTGTGTTTCCTTTAAGGAACGCAAGTTTTCGTGTTTTCGTTCTTTGATATTTGAATATTTTCGTGCGAAGCATCGCGCTTTTTCCCTTTTGCTAAGGTTTCTGTTTGTCGATACTTGGGTAGATTAGGCTTTCTTTGCTTATCTTTCCCTTCGACTCTTGTCTGGAGTCTTTGTATCATCCCTCGTGATACATCGATCCAAACTAAGATTACACCAAATACTTAATTGGTGTAACCTTCGGATTCTCTAGGCTTTTGCGTGATATCGTTTTTGAGCTCGAAGCTTCATTTCTTGAGCCTTGGCTCTTCTGCGCCCCCCAGGAAATTGCTCTGGAATTTTGGAGGGTAAAAATGTAATTATAAAACTGTGTTACATTCTTGGAGGGTGCCTCATTAAAAAACCTCACACCCTTCGCAGGGCTACCCTCGTGAGGAAAAAGAGTGCACCCCCCGCGAGTTTTGTGCTTTTACATATAGCCATCGCGAGCGCTACCGAAGAAATGTTCTTGGTAGACACGGCTCATGTATCTCTGATATATCATGGACAAATGTTTTAGTCCGAAGGTCTTGGGCGATGGGGCCTTTTGCTTTCTTCGGATGAAATGGACATTCTTCCTCCCAGGGGTTTCGCCATCTTCAATACTTCTTGCTTGGAGTTGGTCTCCGAGGACGTTGATCACAGAGATGGGACCAGGAATCTTCATGCATACATAGCCCTGATGTATGGCCGCTTCGAACTTGTTGATGGACCCCCTTCCGAAGATTGCATTGTAAGGATAAACAATGCCAACCACATCGAAGGTCACATCTTCAGTTCTTGCGTTGTCTCCTTCGCCGAAGGTTACTGGTAGGTTAATTTTTCCCAGCGCTTGGATAACCTTTCCAGTGAAGCCGATTAATGGTATTCCTGCTGGTTGTAGTGTTTCGTTTTCCAGCTTCATCTCTCTATATGTAGAGGCGAAGAGGATATCAGCTGAACTTCCCCCATCGACAAGTATTCTAAGTACGTCGAACCCTTTTATATTTGCCTTGATGACCAATGGGTCTGAGTGAGGTTGATCCAGGTCCCTTGCGTCTTCTTTTCCGAAGGAGCCCTTGATGACACGTTATGTACCCTTTGTATGTATTCTTTTCTTACCCTTCTTGAATCTAATTGCTGGGTCGACCCTCCGGAGATAGCGTTGATGGTTTGTCTTTGATACGTGTAGCTTGTTTCTGTGTTTCTTCCATTGTTTTGCTGATTTATTTCTAGAGGCGGTAGCAATGCTGCCAGGCTTTGAGGTTGGGAGTAGGCATATTGCTGTGCCTGATGCGAAGCTTCTCTTGGGTAGTTGACAACGTGATTGACAGAGTGCGAAGGGTACAGTGACATTGGGTTCCCTTGAGACCAGTTTTCGCGATAGTTACTTGTATGTCTGATGGCCTTCTTCGCTTCTCTTTCTGCAGTCCATTCCTGTTTGAACTGTTGCAAATTTCGGCACTGCTTTGTTGTATGCCCTTTTCCTTCGCCATGCAACTCACAGTATGGAGTGCGAGAACTGCTTCTCTAGTTGTTTTCTTTGTTTTTGTCTTCGCAATCTCTATCATGGTTGCTTCGCTCTTTCCCTCTTTCGTCGTCTTTGGTTCTCTTTTCATCGCCCCTTTCTTCTCTGTTTTCAAGGTTGTGTACCCTTCGACTGTTATGATCTCTCGAACTGTCTCTGTTATCGTCGCGCCTCCTGCTTCGACTCGCTTCTTTTTCTTCTTTATACTTCTTTTCATCTTTGATTAGCTGGGATTGTTTCTTTTCGTCTTCTTTCTTCCTTCAGAACTCATCATCCGACCTCGCGTACTTTTCGAAGGTGTCCAGTAGTGCGAAGATAGTCTTGGGTCTCTTCCTTGTTAGTGCAGAGTGAAAAGGGCTAGCCCTCAAGCCTTCCATCAGTGCATCGTTAACTGTCGAAGCTCCTACGTCCTTTGCTCTTGACTTTATTTCCATGAATCTCTGCATGTATTCCCTTAAGCCTTCGTCTGGTTTCTATTTGCAAGAAAATAGCCTTCCCTGATGAATTTCAGATGCTTGGAAGCCTTGGAAATTGTTTATGAACTCTCTTCTCAATTCGGACCAAGAATTAATTGATCCTGGTTCAAGAGTGGAGAACCATGTCTTTGCTACTCCTTCGACTGCCATCACCAAAGCTTTCGCATACGTTGAGCTTGATCCTCCGCCCGATTCTACTGCGGCTTCGAAAGACATGAGGAACTCTCTCGGACATGTTTTTTCTTGGTATGCCTTTATCTTCGGCATTTTGAAGTTGACCGGCCAAGTTTCACTCTGTAGCTCTTCGCTCAAAGGCGAGTTCTCGTTGTAGATGATGCATGGCTGGTTGTCCTTGCCAGAGGTGCTTACTTCGTACACCATCTTGTGCTCGGTTTGTTTGCGAGTCTTGTGGTGCATGTCTTGTTCTTGTTTCTTCAGGTTCTCCATTTCCTCATTGTATTTGTTTAGCTTGCCGTCCATTACGTTGATCTCTTGTTGGGCTTGCTTTATCTTTTCGAGCATGTCTTTTTTTAGCTTCGCTGTCTTTTCGATGACGGCCAACTTCTTTTCTCTTTCGATTCTCTCTTGTTCTATGATGCGAAGCCTTTCAGTTATGTTACGTGTTTCGTCGTCCTCTTGCTGGAAACTTAACTTCCTGCTTGAGATGTTTCAGCGTTGTTTACTTGCATAGCTCTTAAGGCTTCTTCTTTTCTTGCAACTTCTTCGGCTCTTGCTACCTCTTCTTCTCGTGCGGCTTTGTCCCGCTCTTCTTGTTCTCTTGCTGTTTTAGCTTCCGCTTCCTTCGCGAGCCTTTCATTTTCAGCTTCGATCTCTGCGCGTTGTGTATCGCTGACGTTTGTTCTTGACTTCATTTTTGCCATGTTGATTGTGGTCGTGGGTTCGCCCCGCGGGACGGCGCCAAATGTTGGGGGATCGAAGGTCTGTCTGTGACGTGTCGAAGCCCTCCAACGGAATGTTGATGAAATCTTGCTCGCCCGAAGCCTTCGATGGGTTCTAAAGCCTTCGGATTACCCTGCGAAGCCCTCCTTCCTTATCCGTGAAGCCGGATGAAGACGTTCTCGTTCAGGTTCCCTGTTATCAGACGTGCGAAGCCCTCCTTTGCCCGCGATGCCGGGCGAAGGGGTTTAGAGTGTTGAGAAGATCGAGTGCGGTGCAAATGATTCCGTCCTTGGCTCGAGGCCCCAAAACCAGATATCATTACAGGATCATCTCCCTCTATATTTATAGGGGGCGAGATGATTATATTTACATGTATGCCATCGGCTACTTTAGCATGGCTCTTAGTTTGGTAACTTCGGGCTCCTGTGCCGTCTGCTCTTTCATTCTTCCTTCGCTGGTGGCTGTTGACCTTCGCGTGGGTTAGAGGGGCTTCGGTGTAGTTCCCAACAGAAATCAAGTCGAAGGCAAGAGGAGTAGGAGCTTCCACGGTAATTGATGCCTTGATGGAAGGACTAAGGTCTGGCCCTTTCCATTCTTCACTGGCAAGGAAGAAGCCTACCACAATCTTGGACTACTTGACATCTTCGAAAAGTATGCAAGGTCAGATGATGAGTTCAGAAGAAAGAAGGACGATGAAAAGAAGCAAACTCAGCAGCAAAGAGACGAGAAAAAAGCTAAAGAAGATAGAGAATCAAGCCGAAATCGAAGGCATGACGAAAACAAAAACATCAGAGACCACAGCAGTCGAAGGGTACACAATCTCGAAAACAGAGAGGAAAGAGGAGATGAGAAAAGAACCAGAGAGGACGAAAAAGGGAAAGGGCGAAGCAACCATGACAAAGATCGTGAGGAAAGAAGCAGAGACGGTGACAACAAATCCAACTCCCGCACCGTGTTTTGCGAACTGCACGACAAAGGTAAAGGGCACATAATTGAACAGTGCCGAGACTTCCTATCATACAAGCAGAATTGGCTAGCAAACAGGGAAGCAAAGAAAGC